>CAWUFW010020813.1:0-139954 GCA_963921515.1 Calotriton arnoldi
GATGCCAGTGGCGATGATGATGATGATGGTGATGGTGATGTCCGCACACAGCTCATCACCAACTTCTTTAGCTGAATGTGAGTATCCTGAGGTGTCATGTGAATGATGTGAGTTGGCATGATGTGTGGGTGGGGCTCTGGCGCTGTTGGAGTGTGTCCATGGGCTACTTGACTGGATGTGTGTTGCGATGTGTGGTTACAGGTGGGCTGTACTCCCCAACAGTGTTGACATGCTAACTTGGTTCTGGGTGGGTATCTTGTAACATGTATTGTGCATGAGTTTTGCTGTTCTGTCCTGTACTGCATTGCTTTTGACTGTGTGTCATTTCTGTCCTTCACAGGGTACTTTCAGATTCGTTTGGTCAACTGTGTCCACCGACGACGTGATTGCACATCCAGGCTGGTAGCTGTTGTGTCCCTACAGGTGATGTGCGCCACACCCATGGACTTCCTTCCGTCTACAGTTGTTGACTGCGTGCCCGCTACCAGGTGGGGTTACCTTGCATCTGTAGTGGTTACGGCATGTTGCTACTGTGTAATAAACCTGTGCTTCACTTAGTGATGTGCGTTGTCTGTGGTCACACATTTGACTGCCATTTGCTTACTGCACCTGTGGGCTACTTGACTACAACTGGGAATGGGCGTGGTGTCTGTGCATTGCACCGTCTTCCCTGGCAACATCAGTGTAGGCAATGAGTCAGATGGCCTAGGTGTGTATGTGTTGTGTAGCCCTGGTGGTGTGTCTCCCTCATATGTGTCACGTTGCCTTTACTCACATGCCTGTGTTGTCCTTGCTGTTGCAGTTCGCATACACAGTGTAATTTTGCAGTTCATCATCCCCATAACAGCACCCACGTTGGAATCACGACAGAGGCAAGTATGGTGTATTAGTGTGTTTATTGTGATACATTTGTGTAAATAGTGCATAGGATGTGTTGTGCTGTACATGAATCTTGCAATCCCAAGGTCCTAGGTGAATTGAAAGTCCGGGTAGACAGGATCCCCAGTATCGGGGCCACAGTTGTCTGACACATTGGTCCAACTTGTACTCCCCATGCAATGTGTGGGAGTAGTGTTGCCGTCAACAGGGTGAACAGTCTGTGCACAAAGGCGAACATCCAGAACAGGTTCAGGCTTCCTGGGAGTTGCGCTTGGCCATCGGCCTCTCACTTTCCCCTCCTCGGACGACCCCTCTTCTTGGGGGGGGCCCTCAAGTGCAGGCTGCTGCGGTGCAGGGGACTCTCCGCCAGAGTCCTCCTCCCTCCCTGTGGCAGTTGCAGTTTGTTCGGTACCAGATGTTGTTGGCACACAGGGAGGTGTGGACTGGTTGCTGTTCATCTGGCGGAGGCATTGTAAAATGTCCCTGTGCACCGCCGTCATCTCATGCAGTACATCCCACTTGGACTCCACGCGGGACATGTGTGAGTCCACACGGGACATGTGTGACTCCACGTGGGACATGTGGGAGTCCAGCGGGCATGATGGGCAGCCTGCTGCTGTTTGATGTCTCTGAGGAGCCCCACTACCTGGCTGAGCTCTCCGGTGCTGGACTGGTACGCATCAGCTATGCGTACCAGTTGTGGGTCGTCATGCACACCAGCAACGTCTGCAAGCAGCGACCTCTGTCTCCCACCCCTCCCACCACCCCTGCTGACATGTGCAGTGTGTGCAGTTGCACGCACAGATAACCCTGGTCCACCTTGGGGGTTGGTGGTGGTGGTGGTGTCCATGGCCCCAGGTTGGTCCAGGGTCACTGCGCTGGTGTTGCTCCTTATTCTGTCCATGTCGGCAGGGATGGTATTCGTGGTGACAGTCGTTGTAGGGGTGGGTGCAGGAGTGCAGCTGGTGGTCCTGCTGGTGCTGCAGCTGGTGGTCCTGCTGGTGCTGCATGTTGACTTGCACCGGATGTGCCAGGTTGTTCATCGTCCGAGGAGGACAGAGGCTGTACGACGCCAGTGAGCTCGGCATCCTCTTGAGCCTGGGACTCCTCAGCGTCTGCTGCTGTGTCCCCATCATCACCTGTTTTTGGGAGACACAAAAATGTATGTCATGTTTCTGCCGGCATCAGTGGTTGACACACATGACAGTTGTGACTGTGCCTCTGGGTGCGGGCCTGTACATTGCATTGTCCTAAGTCGTCACAGTCAGGGGTTGATATTGGTGTGGCACATTGTCCTGCATTATTTGGGCATTTCTATGTATTTTCTGGGGTGTGAACATGGTCTGCATTGCTTGTGTTTGGTTGACAGCCAGACCTCCTTCCCACCCAGCCAGCCAGTCAGTTATCCCACCATGGAACGTGCTTGCGTTGCAGGGAGTGTAAGTTGTCTCTCAGGATGTCAGTCAGTGGTGTCCTGCTGTTTGTTGGTGCACAGTTGGCAGCAGGGCCTTGTGCTCCCCACAGCAGTAGCCAGTGTCAGCCATCTTGTGAGTCCTTCTCCACTCCCTGTGATGTGAGCATGGTTCAGGGTGGTGTTGATGGGCCAGTTGTGAGGCTGAGCAATGTCTGTGACTACGACTCCCATCATGCTATTGCCTCCACCCCCTTCCCAGCATGCCCATGCTTCCTTCCTTTGACTCTGCTTCCCTGTGGGGTGGGCTGGCTGTGCTGACAGGATGGCTGGGAGTGTTGTCCTGGCAGTTGTTTGGCTAAGAGTCCCAAGAGTGTCCATGTGCTTCACACAACATAACCCTGGGTGGTGGTGCTTTGTGGGATCTTGTGTTAGGATGGAGGGCATTGCATTCTACCAGGTGGGTACTGTGGAGTTTGTGTTGGGGGGTGTGAGGGGAGGTGCTGGTGACTATAGTCAGTGCTGCAAGTCCCCCTTCCCACCCAGCCAGCCAGATATCCCACCATGGAACGTGCTTGCATTGCAGGGAGTGTAAGTTGTCTCTCAGGATGTCAGTCAGTGGTGTCCTGCTGTTTGTTGGTGCACAGTTGGCAGCAGGGCCTTGTGCTCCCCACAGCAGTAGCCTGTGTCAGCCATCTTGTGAGTCCTTCTCCACTCCCTGTGATGTGAGCATGGTTCAGGAGTGGTGTTGATGGGCCAGTTGTGAGGCTGAGCAATGTCTGTGACTACGACTCCCATCATGCTATTGCCTCCACCCCCTTCCCAGCATGCCCATGCTTCCTTCCTTTTGACTCTGCTTCCCTGTGGGGTGGGCTGGCTGTGCTGACAGGATGGCTGGGAGTGTTGTCCTGGCAGTTGTTTGGCTAAGAGTCCCAAGAGTGTCCATGTGCTTCACACAACATGACCCTGGGTGGTGGTGCTTTGTGGGATCTTGTGTTAGGATGGAGGGCATTGCATTCTACCAGGTGGGTACTGTGGAGTTTGTGTTGGGGGGGTGTGAGGGGAGGTGCTGGTGACTATAGTCAGTGCTGCAAGTCCCCCTTCCCACCCAGCCAGCCAGATATCCCACCATGGAACGTGCTTGCATTGCAGGGAGTGTAAGTTGTCTCTCAGGATGTCAGTCAGTGGTGTCCTGCTGTTTGTTGGTGCACAGTTGGCAGCAGGGCCTTGTGCTCCCACAGCAGTAGCCAGTGTCAGCCATCTTGTGAGTCCTTCTCCACTCCCTGTGATGTGAGCATGGTTCAGGGTGGTGTTGATGGGCCAGTTGTGAGGCTGAGCAATGTCTGTGAGTACGACTCCCATCATGCTATTGCCTCCACCCCCTTCCCAGCATGCCCATGCTTCCTTCCTTTTGACTCTGCTTCCCTGTGGGGTGGGCTGGCTGTGCTGACAGGATGGCTGGGAGTGTTGTCCTGGCAGTTGTTTGGCTAAGAGTCCCAAGAGTGTCCCTGTGCTTCACACAACATAACCCAGGGTGGTGGTGCTTTGTGGGATCTTGTGTTAGGATGGAGGGCATTGCATTCTACCAGGTGGGTACTGTGGAGTTTGTGTTGGGGAGGGTGTGAGGGGAGGTGCTGGTGACTATAGTCAGTGCTGCAAGTCCCCCTTCCCACCCAGCCAGCCAGATATCCCACCATGGAACGTGCTTGCATTGCAGGGAGTGGAAGTTGTCTCTCAGGATGTCAGTCAGTGGTGTCCTGCTGTTTGTTGGTGCACAGTTGGCAGCAGGGCCTTGTGCTCCCCACAGCAGTAGCCAGTGTCAGCCATCTTGTGAGTCCTTCTCCACTCTCTGTGATGTGCGCATGGTTCATGGTGGTGTTGATGGGACAGTTTTGGGGCGGGCAATATGTGTGACTGCGACTCCCATGATGCTATTGGCTACACTGACTTGGCCAGCATACACAGAATTCCTTCCTTTGAGTGGTCTTCACTGTGTGTTGGTGTTGTTGTGGTGGCTACATGTGTGGATGTGTTTGTTAGTTCTATTTGTGCCACTGCCTAGCTGTAGTTGTGGTTGTGTTTGTACATGTGTTGGCACAGTTGGATGTGACTTTTTTGATGGCATGTGTTGTGTTTCTCTGACTGACATACACATTTTGGGATGATTCTGTTCTGGTTGCTGTGTGATTGCTATGAGTGCATGGTTTGACTCTCCCCTTGACAGTGATGTGTGTGTGTTTTGTGGCAGTATATTGTGTACATTTGTTGTGTACTCACCAGGCTCTGGGATGTCCTCTAGTCCATATATGCTCACTGGCGGTAGGATGGCCCGCACCTTCTCCTCCCAGGGCCTGAGGTATATTGGCTTGGCAGGAGGGCCACTGCCGGTGTGTTGGCTGTTGATGTAGTCTTGCTTCAGCAGTTTCCGTACCCTCCTGCGCACGTCATACCACCTGTTCTGGATGTCGGTCTTTGTGCGCCGACATGGTGATTGGGCGTTCACCCTGTTGATGATCCTCTCCCACATCTTGGTTTTCTGCGACATGGGGGTCTGTTGGACCAATGTGCCAAACAGCTGTGGCTCTACCCTGAGGATCTCGTCTACCAGGACTTCCAATTCACAATCTAGGAACTTGTGATTCTTCTTGGGGGCATGGTGATGGGTGGTGATGGTGAGTGATGTGTGTGTTGGTGTGCAGGTGAGGGTGTGTGAGTGTGTGTTTTGCTGGGTGTATGTGAGGTAGGTATTTGTTGGTGTGCTGCTGGTGTGTGGCTTGTGTGAGGGATGAGCTGTGGGTGTGTGGTTGCTTTCTCTTGGGTGCTGGCACTGGAATGGCATTTGCAAAGGCTCATGGTAGTGATTTGTGTCCTTTATATAGGTGGAGTTGTGGGTGTGTCTTTGTTCTCTGTCCCCACCCCCCAGTATTTATTGGCTTGGTAATTGCTTGTTTGGCCTTTTTTTGGGTGATTTTTCCTTTGTGTTGTTTGTGTATGTTGGAAACGTTCTTGTGACCGAGTCGGACCCTGCATTGGTCTCGTACGGTGTTTTCCGTTTCGTTCACGCTGTGTTTGTGCAGTTTTCTATGCTGCGTACGCGTCGGTCGCGGTGTTTTGTGTTGCTTCGGCTCGGTTTTGTATGCGTGTCGGTCGTACGGCCTGTCCTCCGTCCGACTCGCTCGTGGTTTCGCGCCTTGCATCGTACTTTGCGGTTTGGAGTTGGCGTGTACGTTTCGGTCGGATTTGTTCCGGGTGCGTGTCGGTCGGTTGGATTCGCGTGTTTTTCCGGCCGGATTGCTATTTTCCGTGCGGCTCGGTCGGTCGACTTGGTTTCGTTACGTGTCGGTCGGATTTTTCGCGCCTTGCATCGTACTTGGCGTGTCGGGCGCCACGGGTACGTGTCGGTCGGTATTATTTCCGGATCCGAGTCGGTCGGTGCTTTTTCCGGCCCGAATCGGAATCGACCCCAGTGTGTTTTCTCCATACAATAATGGTACCCTTCATGTTTTAATAATCTATTCCGTTTTTGGATAGAACATACTCAGCCCTTGATATATTTTTCATTGTGGGTCTGTTTATATTTAGAAATTTCAAAAAAGAAAACGTACATTGCATTTGTCATTTGGATTTTGTAAAGCATTATACTTTGACTTATTATGCGTAAGCTACTTTTTTACCTTATGTTTTACCTTTGTATTTTGCTAAATCACAATCTCATTGCTTTAAATATTTATGTGTTCTTTTCCTATTTCCTGCTAACAAATATTGTTAACATTTAGATGCTTTTCAATTTTCTTAATGTATTTAATGGCTCAAGGAAAAACACATTTTAGGCTTTCCAATTTATTTTTGTTTTACTCTTTTCTTCTGTAAAACCAAATTGTGTTATTTGCATTGTGGAGAAAAGAATAGTTTTCCAGGAGATACATTTTTTCTCCATTATTGGAAAAGCTAGTTCAAGGTACTGCCATTGTTCTTTTTACATTGAGATTAGAAAAAGAGGGTTTTTTTTTTTTTACATTGTTTCATCCTTTGTTGTGTACTGCTTGGTGTCAATCTTCAGCTTGTATGTTATTATTCAGCACGCACAGTAGAGATCAATAATTTTGATTTAAAGACTATAGGAATCTTCCAAAATTTCCATTAAAGAAAGGAAACAAAAAACATTTTTCTAATAACCTGTTATTTACATCTATTGTGTGAAATAAATGTGGTGCTTTATTGATTTTCACTTACCAAATGCAAAAGATAGATGGCACAGTTTCCTCATCTTCACTCTACACCAGTTTCAGGCTTGTCGTACTATCTCCTCAAATGTTTCCAGTCTACCGATGACAAAATTGTGGTCTCATGTTCATATAGCATTTCAGTGGTAAATATGTTTTTATTTCTAAAAATGTTTTTTGAAATAATTTTGTGTGATAGAAACTTATTTTATTGTTAATATTTTTAAATAATAATTTGACCTTACTGTGTGTCAAAATGCTGCCACCATATTTGTTGGGAATTTTAAATGGTTCTTAAACATGCTAATACACGTTCATTTATGATTGTCCTTTATGGTTATAAGAATATTTTTTTTAAATATGCATTTATTTAAAAAAGTTATACATTATAAATCTTGCATGATAAAGGTGATTTACATAGTGATGCATTGCTACGTGTTGTAAAGGAATGTGAGGTAAAAATGTGTCATAAAGTACCACGGTGTGTAGCGACATGCATTGTAACTACTGATATTTCAGCCTCAGTGGTTTATTATTGTGTTTGAAATCTCCACAGAGGAACAGTGAAATGAGGAGTTTATTGAGTTAATCAGATTGCATTTAAAGGGGCTCCTTCGTGATAAAAGCAATCCTCGACTACTTTTTCTGCTCTATATAAGATTGTGGTGGTATATGCTAGTGGTCATACAATGGTGTAGAGGATAGGCAGAACTAAGGGGCTCATTAGGATGGCGGGCGGACCTGAGTCCGCCCGCCATCCTTGCGATGTGTGGACCGCCCGCCAGACATGCAGCGGTCCCGCACCATGAATTATGATGTGACCGCCACCATGGCGGTCGCATTCTGACAATTAACATTGCGGCGGGTGCTGCCGATAGATGTGAAAATCGCATGTCCAGCATTTCACTGCACCACATGGCAGGCACCACACGGTGCCTGCCACGTGGTGCAGTGAAATGTAGGGGGGTACCATAGGTACCCCCCAAGTGCACCCCAGCTCCTCCGACACAAGGAGGGCCAGCAACGGGCCCCGAACCGTATCAGGGAAAGGCCTTTCTTTTCCCACATCCTAATATGGCGGATGGTGCCTGCTAGGCACCGCCACCATATTAGTGGCCCTGCTCCGCCCGGCTGGCAATCGGTGCGATTGCCACCGGCGGAAAAGCGGCGGACGGACTTTGCGTCCACCACAATACCCACCGCCATCCAAATATGGCGGTGGGTAAATCTCATTGTGATGGCGGAACGATCGCCACCGCTGGCCCGGCGGTGGCGATCGTTCCGCCATCGTAATTTGCACCTAGGTTTCTATGAGTGCAACAGTGTCAAAGTCATATTACTGGATGAGGGCAGATATGAACTTTGATGTTGAATAGCAAACTTGCAGTTGAGGAGGGAAGCTTTAATGTGATGTATAGAATATGAGTAATTTTTGTGTAGGGGTGTGCGAAATTTGAGTACTATGCTTTCACACAATTAAGTGAATTTCAGTAGAATTAGACAAAATTATGCGTAATTACATAAAAAGCAAACCTGTCATTTCCCTCTATATTTACTGTAAAATGCTTCCATTCTCATGTACATTTTAGACACAAGGACACATTTCACTCTAAAAAATAATGGGAAAAAATGGAAGTACTACAAACAACAGCTGTGTGTGTTCTGTTGTTCCCATGCATTTGCGGTAAATATTTACTGCAAATGATGCACAATTATGCTAAGTGGTGTAATGGCGTAATTTTAAGGAATTTTGCATAACATGAAATTACGTGAATTAGATCCGCAAAATTTAAATTTTACCCAGGCATATTTTTGTGTTCTTTGCAACTAACATCAAAAAGCAAAGTTTATCTTTCCAAGAGCATTTGTCCTTAATATAAGATTACCTTTAAAGTCTCCAGCATGAGACTATGTTATTTGCCACAGGTTGCCAGATAGGTTGTCTGGGTTCAGTGTCTGTGGTATTGGAGTGTAGTTTTAGATGGGACAGGGAGAATAGGGCCTGTGAGCTGTAATTATCCATCATAATATCATGTGAAAGTCATGTAGGCCATTGATATTGAGAAGCAGATTTGACAGCCACAATATCCAACCATAGGTTATCACGCAGTACTGACAATAAATGTGGAAGCTAGGTGCTACATTAGATGTAAAAGTGGTGCATCAGTATCACCTCTCATTTCACGTGCAATCACCCTTGATTTGACATCCCCATTTGTACAGGAGATCCTTAAGAGCACAAAACACATTTTTGTGAAAATTCACATTTAGGTGCAAATTGCTATTACTTGCAAAATTCACAGGTGTAGAATCATGTTTAAGTGGTGCAGAATCACTTAGATTCAAAATCACCCATGGTGCAAAGTAAGCACGATTGTGGTATTACACTTAGAAGCAAAATCACATTTATGTACAAAAACACCCTTGGTTCAACATCAGCAGAAGTGTAAACACTTCTAGGAGCACAAATCACATTTAAGAGAAAAACACATTTATGTGTAGTATCACTCTAGATGCCAAATCACCCTTGGAACAACTTTAAAAGTAGAGCAGGAACGGGACCTTCCTTTTGACTTCGACCTCCATGGCATGGAGTCTTGGGCTCGGCAATGTAGAGTTTAGCTTTGCATTCCCATACGTCCTTCGGGTTCATCTATGTACAGTTACCACAGGCCTTGGAATCATGGTCCGATCCCAGGCACCACAAAAAGACTTCGTGCAGGTCCATCACATACATTTGTTTGCAATAGTCCCTGCATGTTTAGTGAATTATTACATATAGCTGACTTTTATTGACGTTTCAGAAGTTAATTATCTGGCTACCTTTGGTGTGGAACTTCCTTATCGGGGTGTGGGAGATTTCTGAAAAGTTATTTCCCTCTCTCCCTTCTGTTATTTCACAGCCAGCCTCAAAATAAACAAAAACAATATTGAGCTTAACGGCAGTTTGTATCGATTAGGTTAAACTGCCACCGTTACCCGTTGTTGTTTAAGAAAAAAAGAGAATATAAACACCAAACCGATGGAGTGTGTATAGTTCCCCACAAGCATGCTGTGTCAGGTTTGAATGATAGTTCCTGAAAGATACTACGAGTCGTGAAGGTTACAATGTAAGTGATCCTTCATCTACTGCATTTAGAGTCACATGTACAACCATCACGTTTTGTGACTCGCAAATTGCGGTTTTTAGCGACTCGCAATTTGCGAGTCGCAAACCCTGATATGCAGAAGTGTCTCAGTCACTGTTTGCGATTCCCAAATGGGTCGCAAGGGACCTGCCTCATTAACATTCATGAGGCTGGTCACAATTTGCGACCCATTGGGAATGGCTGGCACTCACAGGGATGGTGGCCTTCTGGGGTCAGCAGACCACCATGTCTGTGACTGCTTTTTAAATAAAGCGTTTTTTTAAAAAATGCAGCCCGTTTTTCCTGAAAGGAAAACGGGATGCATTTCAAAAATAAATATGAAAAGTTTTCTTTTCCTTTTTTTAGAGTGGACAGTAGTACGTGGGACCACTGCCTGCTCTGAAAAAAATTTGGCTCTCCTATTCACAAAGGGGAAGGGGTCCCCTTCCCATTGGCAAATGACTTACCACACATTTTGAAATTAGTGGTAATCTACGAATGTTTTGCGACCACATTCCTGGTCGTAAAACATTGATACATACGTACCAGTGATGCTCTCTATTAGGAAGGGACGCCCTTTACACACCCCTTCCAAATAGCGAGTCGCAAACCCTATTTTGCAAGTCAGTAATAGGTTACTGACTCGCAAAAGAAGGTTAGTACATAGGAAAATCCACTTTACCGGTCGCAAACAGCCCGATGGGCCATTTGTGAGTGGAAAAATGCATCGTACATCTGGCCCTAAACCACCAAGTTCACCACACTTGCTTGAGTTATTGAGTATAGCCTCAAGCCATGGCAGCGAGACTTGTAGCTTCTGGATCCTCCAAGGAGCTGCATCTGACAATGTTCTCCTCAAGCGCCACATCAGTCGTGACTTTTTCTGGAACTCTTCTGCTCCTTCGGTTATCTCTGTGTCTTGGTGCTCCCTGATTGGTGTGTGTCCCTCATTCTCATTCCTCCCATTTACCTTTCCGTGTGTCCGGGTTCTAAAAAAGCGCTGACCTCCCACTGTAAGTGTTGAGTTCAGATTGATGAAGTTTGCATGGTTGCTGGTAGGCTGCCCTTGGATAGATGCCCGATTTCTTGTTTTGTCTGACAGCCAACTGAAAGGGAACTCCTGAAGACAAAAGTGGAATGGTGATAACACTGGCTTGTTGAAGACCTAGCCAAGGAGCACAAATCACATTTAGGTGCGAAAAACACATTTAGGTGCAAAATCACTTTTAAGTGCAAAATCATCCTTGACGTGGAAACATTTTTAGTTGCAAAGACCCATTTAGGTGCACTATCTCCCTCAGGTCAACATCAACAGGAGCGTGGAGACAATTTTAGATGCAAAACACATTTATGAGCAAAAATCACAATTAAAATAGCACACGAAGTTAGGTGCAACATCACCCTTGATGTAAAGGCAGCAGAAGTGTGCGATCATATTAATCTGCAGAATTGCTGTGTACAGAGAGACCCTACAGTAGTAAGATGTTCCATTACATGTAAAAGGATTGTATCAGTATTGCATCACATTTGGTTGACAACACTTTGAGCTGCCGAATCACCCTTGGTGTAAAATTAATATGAGTACAGAAAATATTTAAGCGCACAAATCACTTTTGGGTGCAAAATCCCTGCTGGTACAACATCTATTTAAGTGATGAAGCACTTTTAAGAACTCAAAACACATTTAGGAGCCAAAACACATTTCGGTGCAACAGAAGCTTTAAAAAACCTGTAGGAGGAAAAATCACTTGCAGATGGAAAATGACATTTAGGTGCCACCTTGGATGAAACATGAGGAGGGGTGGGGGTAAACTATATGTGCAATAACACATTTATGTGCAAAATCACCCCTGGTGCAACAGCTACAGAAATGCGGAGACACACTTGCAAAAACACACTTAAGAGCACAAATCACATGTTGGTGCGCACAAACGCCTAAGTGCAAAATCCCCATTCATGCAAAGGCAGCAGGAGTGTGATGTCACATTTAGGTCCAAAATTATTCTGTACAGAGGGAAAATGAGGCAGAATTAAGTCGCATTAGCTGGAAAAAGCGTGTGTCTGTATGATAGAATATTTGGTTCCCAGCAAAGTGGGGGGCAAAATCACCTTAGGTTCAACCATCAACATGAGTGTGGAAAACGTTTAAGTGTAAAATCACTTTTGTTGGAAAATCATCCTTGGTGCAAAGTAAGCAGCATTGTGGCATCACATTCAGGTGCAAAATCACATTTAAGTACAAAATCCCATTGGTGTGCAAAATCACTGTTGGTACAATATTAGCGGAAGTGTGGAAATATGTTTCAGAGAACAAAAGGAAGAACAATTCAAGTATTTTTGGTGTTGATGATTTGAGCTATTGAATGCAGCAGTCAGATCTAAAAATGGGATGATTTGGCCATATTTTTATTTAGAAATGTGCTTGTGGGGGACCAAATACCTAAACACCATTTGAAAGCTGGACTCCCTCTCATGGCTTAATTGTTGGCAATATAGAGCGGCTAATGGTTCCCAGCACAGCCCTGTTAGGTGCATTGGGACAGATCAGCCCTAAGCCCTGATTACGAGTTGGGTGGAACGGAATACCTGTGTGGAAGTCAAGTCAACTCTGTCCGAGCCAGCTGCAGTTTCTTCGTGAGGGCGGGGGAGAGTCAACCCCCCTACCCCCCCAGCCCCCCACCTTTTGTGAGCCGCGCTAAAGCAATGCGAACAATAAAATGACAAATTCTTTAATTGCCCTTTTATTATTCACAAAGCACGCCCCAGCCATCAGCCTGCCCAGGAGCCAGGATAAAAGAGGGGTGTGTCCTCTGCTGCCCGGAGGACTAGTGACGTGGCTGGCCAGACACTGCAAAAGTGTGCAAGTCAGTTTGGCCGGCTGTCTTGAGCCAACCGAACTGACATGCACACTTTTCAGGTCTCCATCCAGCTGCCTTAGACACCTTGGTGGAGAACAAGCACAGGCCTACGGGGCCTAAAGGAGCATCTAGCCAGCCCGCTCCACCCAATCCAGGTGCTGCTCTTATGCAGCATGAGCAGCGTCTGAATTGGTTAGGGAAGTTTGCTCTTCCACTGGTGTCCGTCGGAGCCACGGATTGCAAGGACACAGAGGGCGCAGCACAGGTAAGTGCATTTATTGCATTTTTAATGTGATTGTAATGCATGTGAGTGCTTTAATATAGCCTTATAGCCCGCCGTAGCGGGCTATACCGGCTATTAAAGGCCTGCTCCCACGTTAAAGGCCCGAGCCGAAGGCGAGGGACTTTAACAAGGGTGAGGCCTTTAATAGCCGGTATAGCCCTGCTACGAAGGGCTATAAGGCTATTAGAACATTCTGCCACTAGAGGGCAGAATGTTCTAACAAATAAAACAAAGGCTTTACGAAACTCGAGGGGATTTAAATCCCCTCGAGCTCCGAGAGGCCTTTGTAAAACATTGGAATGTTGCTCTGCGGGCCTTTAGCGGCCCGTAGAAGCAGGGAGCACTCCATTGTCTTCAATGGAGCTCCCAACATTCCAATGTTCTAATTTGTATTCTTGTTTTATGTAAGTGTGTTTTCGGATGCGGTGTGGCACTTCGCTTGACTCACCGCTTTTGTATGTGACCAGCTGCTCCTGGACTGCGAGCACAACTGGCCTGGTTTTCACGGGTGTGGGCACACGGGATCCAATTCTGCCGGCCGAAAATTCCAGCCAGCAAAACCACCTAGAGATTCGGCTGCAACAGCAGCCAGGCTTCAGATTTCGGGCTGCCTTGCATTTTTCTCTCGCAGGGGAGACTTTTAAAACTATTCTTCCCTGTACTCCCTACCCTCTCCCTCCACCGCCGCCCCATGCAGTAGCCCTCACACATTTACCACCTGCTCTGAACATGACCCTCTGTTTCTGTCATTTCTTTTCACAGGAAAGTGGCTGTTAAGAGGAGACTCCATTAACTGAAGGCTCTCTTGAAAGTCAATTAGATTATGCAAATTGTGGAATAGCATCTTGTGGTCTCATCCGTCTCCCAAGGCTTCCCTCTTAGGCAGGTCCCAAAGACTTCGGGGCATATTATCAAGCCCCTATCGCCACCACAACGTCACTTTTTGTGACGTTGTGGTGGCGATAGGGTCAGCTCCCTATTATCAAGGCAGCGTTAAGCCACTTAATGTGGCTTAAAGCCACGTTAATTCGCTTAATGCTGCCTTGATAATAGTGCCCCTTTCACGCTAAATTGAGCGTGAAAGGGGCGTGCAGTGGGTGTTGCGGTCGGCGTTCCATCCCAACACCCATTCACTTTGACGCTGCCACCTATTATCAAGAGAGGCGATAATAGGTGGCAGCGCCGAACTTAAGACCAGGAAAATCCTGGTCTTAAGGTGGCGATACGAGGAGAAATGCTTCATTTCTCCTCGTATTTGCTTTTCCATGTGTGCTGCCTTGTGCAGCACACATGGAAAAAGCAAAATGCCAAGGTTTGTTTATGTACAGGAAGGTGTCCTTTCCTGTACATAAACAAACCTTTTAAATGCCATTTTGTAACTTACATGTGTGCTGCATGAAGCAGCACACATGTAAGTTACAAAATGGCATTTTCGGTTTGTTTATGTACAGGAAGGGACACCTTCCTGTACATAAACAAACCTCCCTGCTCGCAGACACCCTTGCACTCTGGTGCAAGGGTGCCTGCGTTGGCGTTAAGTCGTGAGACTTAGCGCCATCGCAGGGGGAAACCCCAGGCTGCACCATATCCTTGGTAATATGGTGCAGCCTGGCGCTCCGAAGTGGCGATGAGAGGCGTTAAGCCAGGAGGCTAACGCCTCTCATCGCCACTTCCATGATAATATGCCCCTTTGTTTTTACGCATAACTGGGGTGGAGGGCGGTGGATTGACAAGAATATGTTTTCTAAGGATTGTTGAAAAAACACATTTGTTGAACTTTTTTTGCAAGTTAGCTTCTGAGAAATACATTCTGTTGTAGAATCAGCACAAAGACTTTGGACTCTGTGTCAGGCCTGTTCGTCGAAAGTCCCTGACAGCATTTTTCAACTTTTGCTCAGCTTGGGGTTAATACAGAATTGATCAGGTGCTGGCAACATGCAATGATTCATTTATTGCTGGTCAGCCAGTTGAACCTCAGCGAGACATGCGCAAGAAGCATCACTTTTAGGCATGGACACTGGAATTATGCAGCAGAGGAGGACCAAATTATGCGGCAGGTCTGACTTTATTATTTAGATAGAAAAGGTAAATTATGCAGCATAATGTTGCACATTTTGGCATTGTATTCCTTCCTTATTTTGAGGTTTTTGCTCATGTTAGCACTGGCTTGGCGGAGGTTTCACCTCATTAGTACCAGTTTTACATCCAAGCACATCAAAAAGCAACTGAAATGTGACCAGTCAATCTTTGCAAAGGGCCTTCACTGTGCAGCAGATCATGGATTATGTGACAAATGCGGCAAGTAGCTTAATTCCAGTGGACCTGGTTTCAGGTAATTGTTTGAATACTTCAGCACAATCAGCCGAAGCAGGAAACTTCAATCCAGCCAAGCCTAGGAAGTTGCCTGATTCCAGTGTTTAATTTGAACCAGTGGTTTCTGGTGCTCCGCACTTAATTGTCAACTCCAGCACTTATGACAGTCTGCCACATGGTGGCACTGTCTGTCAAATTTAGAGACAGCGCACAACAACAGTCGTTTATTAATTCAATATACATTACAAGTGACTAATAGCTGCTGCCCAAGACATTCTCATAGCTTTGGGGGCCTGGAATGGTCAGAATTGTCTTGTAGGGGTGTGATGGTTAGTAGTTGTGCTAATACTGTCATTGGCACTGCTGGCAGGGAGCAATGGGTGGCGCAAGCTGCAGTGGCCTCCTGACGAGGGCCCTGGCACATACAAACTAAACCCTGCTTGACTCTGCCAAGGGCCTAGTTAAACCGATCAGCTTATGCGAGTACCGGATTCCCTCGGGTTTAAGAAGCAATTGCCTTACCTGCTTCTGAGGCCTGCCAGGCATTTTCCACTTTTATGCCACAAATCTCAGACCTGCCAGGCCATTATATCTCAAGCTCATAAAACAAACAGATGAAGCATGTGTCTGATAACTTAAATGTGACCTTTTACATTATTTCATAGTGGGTTTTCAGAAGCTCCTGAAAATATTGTGGACGGTGCCTGAGAAGTTAAACTAGCTAAGTCTGCCTCTCCATTCTGATTCGCTCGAGTAAGTTGAGTGTTCCATCCCTGCCCCATCACTCCATGGAGTGTGTCTTCCCCATTTATAAACTACAGCACAGCACAGCTGAACTGGCTCCTTGTTCTAAAATAATCAATGGTACCACTCCTGATCTTGCAGTTCCAGTAGAAAGAGTGACTTTGTGCTGAAATCAAACTCCTTCTTTCTTCCTTGGGAAGTTGTGTCCTTTTTCACCTGGAGGGGGCACACCAGTATCAGTCAGTCAGTCAGTCAAAATCACTTTATTCGGTTATTCAAAACCATAAAAGCATGTTAAAATACCCATCACATAAAAACCAAATATTACACAAAATCCATCATAGATAAAATACATGTCTAAAAATTCGACGATGAGATATAAAATACATGTTATAAGGGGGAGAATCTGTTACACATTAAAAAAAAGTCCAACACCTAATGAGAAAAAGCAGTCTTACATTATAAAATACATATGGGATGAAGAAAAGACATTTGACAGTTAGGAGATAGATCTACATTTAGAAGATCGAAACCCGAGAACCCATACTCTTATTATTTCCTTTTTTTCCTTGCTCTGACTGCTGCTACTAAAAAGCTAGCGATATTAAAAATTTCCCAAGGGCTATTCAACATCTGCAGATATGTTAGGGCCGGCCTGACCTGCACAAAGCCTTTGTCCTTTAAAATTGGAAAAATAAAACGCTTGCGAATCTGCAAATAGTGGTCGCAAAACATGACAAAGTGCAAAGTATCGTGCCTCGAAAAACTGTCGCAAGAGCAAGGTCCCAAATCCTCTATCTTACTCCAGCCCAAAGGTTCAGCCAATAAAGAATGTAAAAGATTAAACCTCAATCTCGTCAAGAGAAAACGGTGTTGAGGCTTAGTGACTATGTCCAAATAGGGCTCCATAAAATAAGAGGTTTTTACAATATGGTGAGCACGGACAGTAGGTTTCAATAATTCTGTGGCCTCTCTTTCTGCGGACGCTAAGCGTAAAAATGAAGTCTTAGCCCACACCAGGTCTTTTTTACATATTATTTCTGGGTTATCAAATACCTCTGGGCGGCCTAGCACCCTTGCTGTACTTTCCACATGTCTTAGCCATGGGATACTACTAGCCCTATCTAGTGCAATACAATCTCGAATGATCTCTTGATTTAGCACTAATTATTCAGGGTTGCACCAGATCGAAATCCATTTAAGAAAAGGAGGCATTTTAATTAAGTCAGTCACATAGCCAATACCCACTTCTTCATGGATTATATACGAAGGTGTGGGTTGGGGGACTGAGAGCAAACTTCTTAAAAATTTGTTTTCCACAATTTGAAGCTCTGTGCAGTTTTTATAACCCCAAATTTCAGAACCATAGTTCGCAATGGCGATACACTTAGATTTATATATATTTAGCATTGCCTGCACAGGTTTGGCTCCCAACCTCCGTGCAAAATTGAGTACCGCACCTGTAGATCGTGCCATAGCGTTTCTCTTCACCCTCCTTTGCGGGGCCCATGAGCATCTATCATCAAATAAAACACCTAAATACGGGAATGAGGTGACCCTGGTTATTTCATTATCGTCACAACCAAACGTTTTGATTTTGCTTGGCTTTGCTCCCATACTCATGGTGTGTGATTTGGAAAAATTTACGTTTAGATCCAGAGAGCCCATAAAATCGGTAAAGGAGGACAACAAGTGCTGGAGCCTCACCGCTGTGCGCGCCAGTAGGGCCGCATCATCTGCATAAAGCAATGTAGGGATCAATCGATTCCCCACATGAGGGATATCCTTGGCGGCTCCACACAGGACAGAGTCTAGGTTGTTAATGTAAACGGTAAATAGCAAGGGAGCCATAATACAGCCCCGTCTGACTCCTCTTATGATATCTATCTTCTGCGTTAGGTTACCCTTTTGGTCAAACCTTACTGCTGCCGAGAGATCCCTGTTCAGATCAGACAAGAAATACACAATATTTTTATCCATACCCATTGCTAACAACAGGTCCCAGAGCTTGGATCAATTTACTCGGTCAAACGCCGAGGATAGATCCATAAAAGCGAGGTGAAGTGTCCCTTTCTTGGCTACTGTATATTTTCCTATTAAAATATAGAGATTAAGGCACTGATCCAAGGTGCCTCTGCCTTTCCTAAAACCGTATTGAAGGTTTGACAGGACACCACATTCATTGATCCATCCGGTTAATTTGCTGAGAACAACTCTCCCCAACACCTTGACCGTAGAATCAATCAGTGATATTGGCCTGTAACACCTAGGATCCCCTCTCTCGCCTTTTTTAAAAACCGGGACAATAATTGATGTAGACCAGGACTTAGGCATTCCCTGTTGGCATACCGTGTTTAAAACGTTAGCCAATAGCTTTGCCCATAGAGGAATATCTGCCTTAAAAAGGTCAACTGGGACCCCATCTGGGCCCGGAGCTTTATTACTGGTCATTTGGGCTATGGCCGCAGCCACTTCTATTCTGAAAAGTTCAAGCTATGTACAGCAGTTAAACACGTGGGCCCTGTATTTATCTGATCAGGCTGGTCACCATAGATATGTTTGAAATGATTAAACCAGAGCTCTTCTGGGATATTGCACTCAACAATATTACCCTCAAGACCAGAGAAGAAAGGTCTGTTTACGATGTCCCAAAATTTTGCGCTATTCTTAATCACGTCAACAGACAACAAATCGTCCCAGGCTTCTTGTTTAATTTCCAATTTCCGTAAATGCCGAACCCGATTATACTCTAGCCTTGCCATAGCTATTAAGTTTCTGTCCTGGGGTTTTTGTTTCAGGGCACGTAATAATTTCTGATGGGCAACTGTGCAGTTGTGATCAAACCACCTCTCTTCCTTGTGAATGCCCTCTTTGTTAGGCAGGGAGAGAGCGCTGGCTACCTGCTTACAAATCCTGTCAAAAGCTGCGGCAATCACCACTCCCCCCTGGGTACTATCTTGACAGATGGCGATCTCGTTCCCTACGATGTTTAACAAATCATTTAAAAAAAGGTCTGGTACCACCTTAGCCCATTTCAATCTGCAACCTTGATCCCTAGTTTTTAGGTCTCGCGTGGCGTTGCAGGGCAGAGCCCTGCTCCGCCCCCGCGAGGGGTTTTGTAAGAGAGGACTTTCAGAAGAGGGCTTTAAGCCCCGCCCCTCATTCCCATTGGCCGGCGTCACCGTTTATGCTAAACGGTGGCCTGCCATTGGAAATGAGGTGTTTTGGTTGCCTCCCTTTGGCTTACATTTGGACTCGGTGGCCTGCTTCACGGCTGTCGTGAAGCACTTTCTTATCTTTATGGGGCCATGTGTTTAAACACATGGCCCCATAAAGATACGAGATCCCCATGCTCCGGCGCGATCCTCTTTCGCTTTCGGTCTCCTCAAAGCACTTTAAAAAAAAGTTTCTTTCTTTGTTTTTATTTCGCCTCCTGCTTTCCTTCCCTCATTCTCGCTTTTAATAGTTGCCGACTCCTTTCCTCGACTCTTTTCGGGTCACGTTCCTCCTCTCTGTTGCCCTCCTTTCCCTCTTCTCGTCTTCTTACCCCACCATGCGCCCACGGATGCTGCGCGCTTTGTGCTCCTCTTGGTGTCCATTAAACTCGGAGGCCGTGGATGGCATGGACGAGGGAGATTAGTGCGGGGTGGGGGCAGGATTAGTGCGGGGGGAGTTGGCCAGGAGGCTGGGTTTCAGTTGCCAGAGACATCTGTTTTCCTGCACCGCTCCTTGTCCCCGGTGCAAAACAAAACGAGAGCCTTTCTCTTGTGCTGTTGGAGGGAAGGGCACGGTGCCCAGCTCGGGGTGGGCGCGCGGCTCATGGACGGGAGCTTTGACGTATTGGTTTGGCGTCAAGTCTCAGAGCAGTGACCTTGTCGCCCCACACCTCGCTTCCTCTCATAGGAACGCTGGCTTCACTGCTCTGGACTTTCTTAACAGCCTACTGCATTGTGGGAGTCGTAGTTTTAATTTGCTTGAAGGCAAACCGATTTGACTAATGAAGCTCAGAACAGTTATTTATAAAAATGCCCTCTCTAGATTGGAAAAATTGGCCGCATTGGGCCAGCTGTTGGGGGGAGGATGTGGAGTAACGGCCAGAGTGACCGACCTTGAAGCTGGGGAACCAGGTCCGAGACTTGGCGGGAGTCTCAAACATCCTGTGATTCTGGGCAAATCACGTAATCTCCCCTTTGCCTGAAAAATGAATGTGTCTGTCTCGAATGTGCCTGGTGCTCATGTAAAGCGCTCTGATACCTTCGGGTTGAATTCGCGCCATATGAAACTGCATCAGGAGGGCAGAGCATGGCGGAGTCCGCCATGGTGACACAGTTTAAGGCCATAGGGTGCCTAGCAGCTACCAGTGGGCGCCTGGCAGCATCCCCACTGGGGTGAATTGCTGGGCAGACTCCTGGATTTGGGGGGCAGGTTTCTGCCGCTCCTGTGCCCATACGGGGTCGGGTGTTATGGTTTAACGTGCCAGTGACCCCATATGCCTGAGCCGTGGGTCTCTTCTTTTAAGGGTCTGTCCACCGCTGGTCAGAGCCCACGCCCTTTGCAGGACAGTGACGTCTACCCGAACCCATTCTAACTTGCTAAAAATGTTTTCGTCCTTTCATGTCCAGTAATAGTTCATCTGGTTTGGTACAGGTGTGGCTTGTTGGTGTTATCGACACAGTGCCCACCAGGCATCCTGAAGCTTTTTGGCTCTATAATTCAGTGCACCTTCACGGTGTTCTGATTCTGCCATGCACATCCGGTGCACACGCTTCATCTATATTCAGTTTTGATAACAACCTCCCAAGGATATATAAAAAAAAAATGCCAGATCAGATTTCCAGACATTTTACTTAACTACAACAATGTAAAATAAAAATCACATTTACAGAAACAGACAACACTGTCGCAAAGGTCATTCCAATTTCCTGAAAACATTGCAAATTCGTCATAATAAAATCAATTCTTATCTAAACCATGAATTTTATTTTGTTTCTGCCGCTTGCACTGTCCTCCGAGGAGGAGAGCAGGCATTATGTTGGGACAGTTTTAAACACAAAGGGAGAGGGAATCACTCTGACCAAGTCCTCACTCCATAGGTGCATCCCAGGTGAGCTCGTTGGCTCAAGGGAGCCTTTTAAACACAAGGGGGGAGGGAGCACACTGCCTCTCATCTCAGCACATTTACCCCATTGCATTCTGGTAAATGCAGTGTGCTTACTTCAAAGTGGCTGTATTTTTTCACCAATTATGCTGGGCACTGAGCAGGTTCTGTTGTGTAGCCTGGGCAGGGGAACCCACCCTGTGAGGCCTGGTGCCCCTATGAGCCTGCATACCCTGTCACAACACCGTCCCTGCATGCTTGTTGGCTGGACTACATTTCCCAGCATACAAGTGTACAACTGTGTATCTGCAGCGGGACCACAAGGAAGCAGCAGTCCGTACAGCTTGCATCACACGTATATGCAAGGCTGGTGAGCGCTGTTGGTTTTGCAGCAGCACTAAACAAGGGGCATGGGGCAGTCACAGACCTCCTCTTCTTCCCAAGGCGGGTCACAGGCTTTTCACCAGGGTGCGTTGGAGCTGCTAGTTTTCAACTGTTTGCTTATTCTAACCATACTCACCATATGGCTCTTCAAAAACCATCGCTTTCGCTTCTTGCACGAGACGGGAGGGGCCATGGTTTACGGTGAGTGTGCCCAATGATGCTTCTCCCTCCTAACCCGCCCACCTCAGAGATGGATACACTTGGAGAGATCCACTCATAATCCACTCTTGGCGGAGATGCTGACAGTGTATGCGTTTATAAAGTACACTGGACGTTTGTTAACATGTGCACAGTATTAAAAAGTTGCCTGCGGCTGTATCAACTATTTCTGAAGTTAAGGTTTTAAATGTAAAATGCAAAATTATGCAGTGGTATGTACAGTGGTATTACTTCCCCGAAACACCATAGAGTGTCTTATTTTCTGCAACCTATACGACATATGCTTTCGCTATTGATCAGTAGCGCCGGCGTGGTAGCAGATCTGCAGATTATTTTGGTGCGTGTTACTTACCGGCGATATTTTTCAACGAATGTCAGCGGCTAAAAATAATTGTAAAACATCTGGTTCTCTTCTGTTACATCCTTCACTATTTGTAGAGCTAACACGTGTGAAATGTACAGTCTTTCTGTGTTTTGCATTTTTTTGTAGCAATCATGTAATTTCAGGCCGGTTTTAATAGAACACATCTTAAAAGTGCATGTGACAGATTAAACGTGAGGCTAATTAAATTTTTGGTATTTTTAATATGGATAGCTACTAGTACCAAATTTAGGAATCCACATTGGAAAAAAAACATAGCTGGAGTGTGCTGAGTATTTTTTTTTTAATCAATTGCTTTGGTGGCCCCTTTGTGTAACCAGGCTGGAAAATGGACTAGGCCTGACAGAAGAGTATCCGTGTACACTCGCAAGACTGGAGGAAACTAAAGAATGGGTCCGCTAAAAGCAGGAGCACAAAATTACTAATAGAGAAGAGATAATGAATAGGGAGTCGTAGGCATTCATGGGAAAAAATCCATTTTGTTACCAGGTGGTGGAAAAAAGGAGTGGGCAAATTGTTCTAATCTTGTAGCAGCTAGGACTGAAGCGGGATATGCCTTTCAATTCATTTCCCTGGTAATTGTTAACAAGCATTTGCAATGCAATATGTTAACAAGCATTTGCAATGCAATAGGTCTCGCATTTGCGAGAGTTTAAGCTACTAGCATTGCAAATGGCAATACCTTTTATTTGTTTTAAAAACCAAAACATAAATAAAACACATTGTAATTTACAATGCGAATAGCTGAAACTCGCGTAAATGCGAGACCTATTGCATTGCAAATGCTTGTTATTATGGGGGCTAAGGCCCTAGTCTCCACCACATCTGTGGTCTTTAAACACCCTCTTAAACTGATATGAATAGGGTTATGGTCGCTATAATGTGACCATTTCGCAGCATAATCCAAGACAAGGGGAATTAAAGTTGTATTAACAAATATATAGTCAATAGTGGAAAACAATCCCCTGCCCTTAAAGGAAGGGATGCCCATGCCAACTTCTGCCGTATTTGGGAGAGCCAGCCAAAAGTCAGCTAGAACATCCTCTAAATATCCCCCTTGAGAGGAATGTTCAAAATGAGTCTCTATGTTACCTCCTGGTCCAAATTCATCAAAGACCTGGCACTTTTTATTACACAAATGAATATTAAAATCACCAAGTAAAATAATCGAAAACTGGGTAACTTGCTTCTCCCTATATAAATCTAAAAAGTGATTTAGGCTGCATAAGTGCTCATTAATAGATACCTTTTCAAACGAATTATAGAAGTTAAGAACAAGTATTTTCTGAGCATGTGGGGGTTAATCTCGACCGCTAAACAATTTGCGAACCCTGTGTCCAGTTTACAGTGGCTGCCCCTCACTTTTAAAGAAATCAATGTTAGTAGGCCTCCCCTCGAGGGGCCAGCAACCGAAGGTCGCGCGGCCTCCATGTAAGTTGTGTACCCGTCCAACCAAAATACATTTTCTGACTCCCAGGTTTCTTGAAATCCCAGTATATCATGTTCCCTCACCAAGCCGAGCCACATTGGGTCATCACACTTGTTCTTACGGCCGGCTAAATTCCAACTTAAAACATTCAAGATTTCTGCCCCTCTTTCTACAGCCCTTATAGGGGTGCTCAGGCTATGAATGGTCTGACTCGGGTGGGTCTGAACTAGTGTAGGCATGTGACTGGATAGTCAATCATTGGCGTCCAACTGACTCAAAGGGGAAAATCTATTAGCCAGTTCTAATGTGTTCCCCGGTGGTCTAAGACCTGGGACAGTCCCATGTGTTAACAGGCTTGTAGATTGTGGGTTTGGGGTCTGATTAGGCAAGTGATTCTGTCTTAACAAGTGCGTAATGCCCTGCCCTATATCTGTCCTTTCTGTGGGATGACCACGCAGAGATATAGAATTCTCAGCTAGGTTTCTCGCAGGTGGGCGGAAACAAAAACCCCAGGGGAAGCGCTCTAATCTCACCCAACCCAAGATTACCAGGCTCTTTAAACAATAGACAAGCTATGTTAGCCTGATTAAAGTTGACAACGACACAATCACCATCAACCGTCTTCACACCCTGTCCGACCCACCCCACTCGCCTAGCCATAATAATATGTGACGCTGCTTTAACCCCACCATCCAACAATCTTGAGCACCAAAATTTAACTTTGCGAATCAGTTCATCCGGGGTCTCGTTTATATTGTCTTTTAAAAAAGGGACCCCTACTAACACAGCTGACAGGGGGGTAGCCTCCGGAGGTAAGTGGAGCCTGCATTTGTTTCCCTGTACACGTGGAGACTGATTGTACCGCGCTCTACAGGCAGAGGTTACTAGCTGTTCAGACTGTGGTTGGGACCCTGTAAGGCTAGACTGGGCACCCAGACCTGACTTTTCGTTATTGGCGGCTAGGTTATTGAGGTCGGATGGGGGATCCCACGGTGATGGACAGTGTGTTGAACCCCATTGGACGGACCTGCGTGTGTATGACCTATACCAACTTGGGCATCCAGAGCCACCTTACTCGGACCGATATCCTTATTCTTGCCATCAATATAATCCCTCATTTTGCTTAAATGCAAATCTATGGAGGACAGTTTAGTTAACATAACCTCTAGTGCATTTTTAATACAATTAGTTAAGTCCTCTTTGAGTGTCCCAAGGAAAGTCGCCAGATGCGTTTGGATGGAGTTTTCCACAACTGTAGCGTAATGGGCTTTGGCCCAGGCTTCCGTGCCCAATGGTCCTCTACTCCCCGCCCCAAGCAGAGAGTCAACAGTATTTGCCCCCGACTTCAAACCCTTCCTGCGTTTCCTCTTGTTTATAGCCCCCGTCGCGACAGTGGGTACAACTCCCCCCAACCTTCCGCCAATGTCTGCCACGGGATCCTGGGCAGTGGACAGAGTATCTCGTGCCATCTCAATAGGGGCTTCGTCTTCCTCCTCAGAGTCTAAATCAGTGTTAACACCATTTAAATTGGATCGTACACTTTCACTCGGTATCTCACAAGGGGTGTTCTGTAAGTTCTTATCAGGGCTAGGGCCTCCCCCTAATCCCAGCTGCTCCTCCACAACATGGATTTCCTCGTTTAACACCCCAACAGCTGTCGTCAGATACGAAATAATGGAGGCACAGTTTCTGGGAATCTTAGCTTTTACTTTCCCCCCATCAGAATTAGAGGGTAATTTTCGCTTACCCTGGCAAGTTGTAGACGAAAGAGGCCTGGCCCAGTCCAGTCTCTGCCGAGCGCCTCCGGGCGCGTGTTTACAGCGTCGGTGGCGGCTGATTGCCGCGCAGGAGCCTGGGACATGTAGTCCTGTCCCGCTCCCCCTTCTGGTCCCGGCGGTGATGGCAGTGATGGCAGCAAAGGTAAGGGGCGTCCCGCGCTGCGGGAGCCCTCTGGGGCTTTTCAAGGCGCCTCCGGGCGCGTTTGGACAGCGTCGGTGGCTGCTGATTGCCGCGAAGGAGCCTGGGACGTGTAGTCCTGTCCCGCTCCCCCTTCTAGTCCCGGCGGTGATGGCAGCAAAGGTAAGGGGTGTCCCAGTTGAGTGTGCCATCCCTGCCCCATCACTCCATGGAGTGTGTATTCCCCATTTATAAACTACAGCACAGCACAGCTGAACTGGCTCCTTGTTCTAAAATAATCAATGGTACCACTCCTGATCTTGCAGTTCCAGTAGCAAAGAGTGACTTTGTGCTGAAATCAAACGCCATCTTTCTTCCTTGGGAAGTTGTGTCCTTTTTCACCTGGAGGGGGGCACACCAGTATCAATAACCTGCAGGTTCTAGGTTTGCTGTCACATAGCAGCCGATAGGCCCAATTGACCTAGGTCCTGAATCAAGTGGTCTAGACATGATGAGAGGGGCAGCAAGTAAAGAATAGAATTTGAAGATGGAGGAGAAACTGAAAGCACAAATGGAGTTTTGTATTTGTACTAAGTTGCAGGTTTTTTGCCAAAGCATCCGGACAGAAATTTGCTTAACTCTTAGTAGTTAAGAAAATTATTATTTAAATTCAAATTGCTGTACTTTGAGATTCTTATATTCCTGCTAATGGTAGAAAAATCTAACTGTGGTCCTCTCCTCCTATAGCTTACAAAGGATGGCCAGCACCATCTGCATTGAGCGTGGTCCCTTTTTCACAGGGATGTAGGGGCAGAGAGTTGAGTCCGAAAGGTCACTATGCTGTGGAATATATGACTTTACAACGCTTGCAATCACCACTTATGCCTTTTCCACGCAGCATTTACCACACAGATGCCTTTACCGCGCATGCCTTTACCACACATGGTAAGTATATGTAAGGCAAGTATATATACTTTGTATTCTTTAAATAGCTATTTGTTTGGAGGGGAGGCTTGGCAAAAAATATATAGGGTCGTTGGCAAGTGATACATTCTCCGATAAAGGTTAAAGTGACATTAAGGTTAGGCATTGTTATATTACTTTATATTTTTTTTAAAACCTTAGAAATTCACTGAAAAAAGCAAAGATTAAAGGGACATTATAGCTAGGTGAAAATGTCCCTTAAAACATACTGTTTTAAATTAACAGAACCACTGAAATTCACCAATTATATCTCAAGTAGCTGTAACTCGTGTCCTAAAGTAACTATAACTCGCACACCCGCCATGCACAGTGTTGAAATCAATTATGTCATTTCAGATGTTGCAGTGATGTTAATAATGCGGTCACTGAACATGTCATAAGGTAATTAGCAGTGCATGGAGAGGGCATGAGTTATAGTGACTTTAGGGCACAAGTTATAGTTGCTTGAGATAACTATAAATGGGGAATTGATGTGGCGTTAGCCAACCAGATCTTAGCTTTGAATCTGTCAGGTCCGCGGATCCTCGGCTGTCTGATATATAACTACATTTTGAACCTTAATTTCTCAAAAAATACTGAACATATTTACACCAAATCACAAAGAGCACACTTTATCAACGAAGATCTAGCTTTCTGCCAAATATGGTGTAATTCCTTTAGTAATTTTTGCAGTATCGCTGTTCAATTTCCTTATTGAAAAATGAATGTGCAAAACACATTTGGGGAGCCACCCTTTTCTACTGCCCCTGCTTTCCAGGAAGGAGCTGAGGCGAATCAACTTTTTTTTCGAAATGTTTATGACGATTTGTCAAACTGCGCCTTAGTTATTATCAAACCCTACCACTGTCCTCCTCTAAACCTTAAAATAACCCTTATAAACTTATACCACTACCCAACCGTAATCCTTCATGTACAATCTTCTTAGAATAACATTTTCTTTGTATAAAATTTTATATGCAATATTATATTGAATGTTACAATGTTGTATATGAAGTTTTATTCTAAGGAGATTCTCAAATAAAGCCTTACTTTGGAATACTTTTGGGAGTGGACATTTCAGTGACTGGACGTTCAAGGTCACATTATTCTGTCTGATCATCTGAAGGAGATACCAATATATGAGTGCCTCCCCCACTCTGGATCCAAAGAAATAGCTTGCCTGATCCACATACGTCAGCTTGTATTCATCAGCAGTCTTAACAGTGCTTAACCCGAGGACTTGATGTTCCGACTGACTAACTCATTGTCCCCCTCCCCCTACTTTTTTCTCCTACACTCCAGTTTGCTATATTAATGCTTTTGGTTAATGAATTTCCAGGACTAGTTGATTTGTGGGCAGATAAGACCTGTTTCCACAACCAGAGAGTCCATGAAGGCAGATTTTATCTTGAAAGCTTCTACCTGGCTGCATTTTCCAAAGAATGTGGGAAGGATCTGCATTAAAGCAGTGCTGGTAATATTTAAACTCTGCACCGCAATACAACTATCAAACATTAATATTACTGTTTGGTCTCTATTTTCAGTTTTTATCTTTATTTCTCCTTGCAGCAGGCTGCGTTTGACCAAACAATGTATGAAACTTTTTGATCAAACCTGCGATCTACAGGTAAAAGAGTGCATGTACTTTATTATAAAATTACAGTATCTATTCCTTAATATGAATGTTATAAGTTCTGACACATTTACAAATTAATAACTCTACTCCCAGGCGTGTGTGCCTTGTTCAGTAAAATTAGAGGTGTCCAACCCTATTCGAGGAGCCGCTGGTCAAGCAGGGGATACTGGGCCTAAAACAACGAGGGATGATGTTCCTCTGTCCTGCAAACTGAGCAAAGTAAAACCTCTTCAGCACTTGACTCTCAGTGGTAGGTATGGCAAGCAGTCACAGGCTTCCGTGTAGGTAGTGTGGGAGTATCAAAGCTCAGCACACAATAAACCCGCATCCATATGATAACTGATTGTCCAACCCTTGATGCTGGATGTATGACGTTACAACGCAAACTTTTACAATGCTTCTTTTACAACGCAAGCTCCATCACAGAGCATGCTATTACAACACAAGCCATTACAACGCATGCACCATTACAACGTAATTTACTATTCTAACACCGCCGGGTGCTTAGCTCAGGGAAGGTGCTGGTCACCGTTGTAATACTAATGAGGTTCTCCCAGAGAACGTCTGAGGACCTGGTAATCAGTACAGTATAAAGAACACTTGGTCCTGACGTATTTTTTGGCCCAACTCAAGTGTGTGGGACTGGAAATATTGATTCAAACGGTCATACAGAAAGTTGTCCTTTGCATTAATTCAAATCACAGAGAGAAAGGGACAAATGACAAAGTTTTTTAAGAAAAAATCTTTCTTTATATAATTTCTTTGAAAAGCAACCTTCATTCAATCATTAAGACAATAGGCGGTTGTCAGAAAAAGGGTGAAGAAGGAAGTGTTCATGTGTAATGTGAACGTGAAAAGGTAAAGAAACAATCAGAGAGGATAAAGAAACAATAATATCCTAATTTATCTACATAACATTGGTTGGAATAGGTACGTATTCGGCCGAACCAATGTTAGGCCTGTATACATTATCACTCCACTATCTTATTCCTTAGATGGCCTCTGAGTATTAAGCACAGGTCAAGAGGTAGTATTCCAGGCCAAAGGGGGAAATTGTTGACGTTCGACTCGTCTTCCGCGATAAGGGTAATTTCTACCTCTGCATGCGGGTCTTCATCAGGACATGTGGACAACCTAAATATAATAATAATATAGTTAAGACCTGGAAAAAGAAAAAGTTCTTGGTCATAGCAATCTCCAGTAGATTTATGATAAACTGAGTGGAGACCTGGGTAGGTCTCAGTCTATTATGGTTGAGCATTTTTCCGCATTTGGTCACCAAGCTGAAACTCTCAAGTGGTGGGTTGTGGAGAAAGTAAGCTTGAATCCCGGGGAGGGGGAGGGGGTGTAGTTTTGCCAACATCTTAAACATATGGGAATACAAATGGATTTATGTCTTCAACACAGCCTCAAGGGGTTTGAATGAATATGAAGAAATTGCATGTCAGGTTTCTATACTGAACAATGGTTGACCCCCATTCGGGGCCTATCTATTAGCAAAAATCATGTGATTTTACCCTGGCCACGATACGGTCACATATGGCTTACATTAAGCCATGTTAAATATTTGTACATTATCTCTTAACTTTTTGTGGCTGGTATCATTGTAAATAATGCTGTGGTGTATTCTAAATGTTGTACCCATTCTATTTACCATGCATTTGGAATGGGTTTTTTGTCCACTGACAGTGTATTCTTCACCAGCAACACTATCCTCTTGGGGATCCAGTGTGAACAGTGTTTCATTTCTTCAATAGAACTAGTCTTGTCCATATGATTTTAAGCACTATCATTCTTGTGCTAGATATTGCTTAATTGTAACAGTGCCCTGTGATTTTTATAATATCATGAGCAATTGTCTTTATTTGTAATTGTTTAAGTATTTATGATGTTTTGTTTGTTTTAGTTTTGTGTATTTATAATAGTCATTAATGACGTTGGACACCACTGTCTTTAAATGTCTGTCAATTGTTCTATGTGCTTTTTCATTTAATGTCCCATTCTTTGATGTTTCCCACTAATAGACTCATTTGTTTTGTTTATTAGGAATTGCCTTCATGCTTGATTATATATTTTGCTCCAACACTGTAATGGAGCTACTTATGGCCCACAACCGGCAGCAACTCCTTTCCCACCATGGGGGGAGCAATCAGTCTGGTGACTAAGCCCAGTCATCGCATTATACTCACATGGAGCGCTCTCGAATCGTTTGTTCTATGATCCGAGCACTATGAGTTTTATTGATAATTTAGATATGTTTTTAAAATAAATAATAATAGCCAGCCAAAAGTATGCCCTTAAGTAATACTAATAATATGGAACAGAGCCAAAGCGCTGCTATTTTCTTGTCGTTACCTTTTAAAATAATAAAACAAACCTGTGAGCAGCCTTTTTTCCATGGCTATGCTCAGGACGCAACTCGCCGGTGACTGTTCACGGAGTTCAATACAAACAGTAACAGCCAGCCAAAGGTATGCCCTTAAGAATAATAATATTATGAAAAAAGCCGATGAGCAGCTGTCTTTTTGTTGCTAAAAATCGTAAAAACAGGCGAGCAGCCTTTTTTCCATGGCTATGCTCAGGAGGTGACTCGCCGGTTACAGTTGGCGTCACTTTAATCGTTCCGGACGTGCACACTAGGTGCGCGTCCTACATACTTAACTGCGTGAGTCATCGCCCGCCGGTTCTGCCTCCATTCACTGCGGCGGGGATGTTTGGCTTCTTCTTGCCAGCGCTACGTTAGGGTGAGATATATTGGCCCTTCCATTTTTAGGTCTCGCCTGAGCCAGCGCATGCGCTGCCCTGGCGAGACTTTTAGTTAGTGGGCTTCAAAAATCCGACCACACGCTTTTTGTGTGGCCTAAAGCGTGCGGTTACGCGCGCGGTTACGTGCACAGGCGCCATCTGGCTTTCCTCCGTCATGGCTCATTAAGCGCATCGCTCGCGTACACCCTTACAGCGTGCGATCACTTTCACGTTTGTGTTTATTTGTGAAACGCGGTATGGGGAAAACCAGTTATTCGCCGGGTATAACAGAATTTGGTCGAATAAATAAATGGGGATTATTATAATTACGTTTTCACGCTAGGCATTGAGTACTGAAGCCACTAAAACTCTTAGATGTAGCACCAAGAAGCAGTCTGCCTTTGCCGCTTCAAGCGCTATATTATCATAATTGCCAGCTGATTCTGTTTGCAGCTGTGACCCTTTCTCCCGAGCAGCTCTTTGAAACTAAGTGGCCTCCTCCAATTCACCAACCCCTTTCCCCACTACCACTTCCCACTCGAACTCATGCCTGGCACGCCTCGGAGGTGTGACACTCTGTGACGTGCGCTGGTGTCGGTTCTCAGCTTGTGTTTCCCATGGCTTGGCAGTCAGATGCTCCCGAATATGTTGTCAGTTGCTAGGAGACTGCAGGAGGGCTGTACTCGCCGAGATGCTGCAGACACCATGGGGTTAAAATCTCACTTTTTCACTTCCCGAACAGTTTTCGTTTACTGCTTCTTTGACACCCCTTCTCCGAATCGCACTTAAACCTTACATTTGCTTTATCATGGGGCCAAATTAGATCTGTGCAGCACATGGTGCTGCTGATGTGTGCTGTCATTAGTGCGGCCCTTGTGCATGGTTTAAGCTGTTGCAGGACATCGGCGAACCACGCCATTACGATTTCTGGCAGGCTCTTGGCATTTCATTGATGCAGCTTGTAGTAAATAAACCTCAGACTGGACGGAAAGTAATGCAGCGTTGACACCATGTGCGTGCTTCTTAAAGGTGCACTAACCTATTCAGGGTTTTCAGAAGAACACTTAAGAGAGGCAGCGGGGTGTTGAGAAAAACGCACTCCTGGGTTATTTTAGAAACAAAAATCACGTTTGCGGTATTGAATGATGTTTTCAGAAAATACACGTTTGTTCACCGTTAACTGTTCAGACTTGGGTTTTTATTTGTTTTGAGGCATAGATTTTGGCATTGGTAAACATGCACTCAGAGGATTGTTTGTTTTTTTGTTTGCATATTTCTGTCTACTGCTCACGAATACCCACTTTAAATCATTCAGTGGCATGCAAATAATTTAACCGTATCAAGGTGATACCTGTTAATATGAGAGGCCGGTTTATTTTCTCTCATACATCGAGCGCCTAAAATTCCAAACTTAACTAGGTACGTTTTATGCCAATGTGTGTGGATTACACTGTGTCACGGCAGCATCACTCAGCACCACCACAGCATCACTCAGCACCACCACAGCATCACTCAGCGCAACAGCAGCATCACTCAGCGCCACCACAGCATCACTCAGCGCCACCACAGCATCACTCCGCGCCACCACAGCATCACTCAGCGCCACCGCAGCATCACTCAGCGCCACCGCAGCATCACTCAGCGCCACCGCAGCATCACTCAGCACCACAGCAGCCTCACTCAGCGCAACAGCAGCCTCACTCAGCGCAACAGCAGCCTCACTCAGCGCAACAGCAGCCTCACTCAGCGCAACAGCAGCCTCACTCAGCGCCACCACAGCATCACTCAGGGCCACCACAGCATCACTCAGCGCCACCACAGCATCACTCAGCGCCACCACAGCATTACTCAGTGCCACCACAGCATCACTCAGCGCCACCACAGCATCACTCAGCGCCACCACAGCATCACTCAGCGCCACCACAGCATCACTCAGCGCCACCACAGCATCACTCAGCGTCACCACAGCATCACTCAGCGTCACCACGGCATCACTCAGCGGCATCACTCAGCACCACCACGGCATCACTCAGCACCACCACGGCATCACTCAGAACCACCACATCATCACTCAGGGCCACCACAGCATCACTCAGGGCCACAACAATATCACTCAGGGCCACAACAATATCACTCAGCACCACCACAGTATCACTCAGCACCACCACAGCATCACTCAGCGCCACAACAATATCACTCAGCGCCACCACAGCATCACTCAGCACCACCACAGCATCACTCAGCGCCACCACAGCATCACTCAGCACCACATCAGTATCACTCAGCATCGCCTTTGCACTAGTACACCACCACATCATCATCACTCAGCAAGACCTGAGTATCATTCAGCATCACCTCAGCATCGTCTCCGCACCAGTCACCACCACTACCCCCTCAGCATCACTCAGCACAACCTCAGCCTGCTCTCGGAATCTGGCATCTGTTGATTCTCCCCTAGCGTCTGCCCGCTGCTAGTGTTATAATACAGGTACTAGTTCCCAACCTTCACCCTCCGATTGTTTATGCCCCCTCAAAAAAAGCTTTAACAAACAACCATTGGAATAGGCAGAAACAAGTTGCCAGCATTGCAAGAACAAAAGAAAACGGAGGACATTTTTTAATGTAAATACTTTTTTAATATGGTCGTTCAGTTGGACATAATGTCTTCTTGGTCATATATAAGGTAACAAAAATGCTTCTGACACTTTTTTATTAAAACTTTTCAGCATGCTGCACAGCAGCCACACTTCTCTACAGCACAGCTTAAAGACATTGGCAAAGTTAATAGCTCTGGCTAAACACTTATAAGGCCCCAAAGGCGAGACCTATTGGCTATGCCAATGCTTGTTTACTTTATTTCTCGTGTGGTGGTATCCCTATGAAGGAATAATCCCCTGTCTTTTACACAGGCTCGGACGGGGATGGGCATTGGGCCCCATACGGAAGGATTGCCTTTCCCGCTACACGTTTAAGTTCGGGCCCTCCTTTACATGGGCTCACATTAAGGTATGGCTTGTTTCAACTCTGCCTGTTAGCGCTGCTTTGGAATCTTTCACATGGCTTGCTAAGACTGTCTTTTTCCCATTTGGTTTAGATCCATTTGGCGAGTTGCCCGCTCAATGACTGATCTTGCCAGCCATTTACTTTGAACAAAGTGCATAATTTTTGGAAGCAACATAGGGAGCCCCCCCTTTCACTACTTTCTTGGGAGTAAGTTTTTTATATATTACTAAACTATACAGATTTGTCGTGTAATACACAGGGTAGTATTCTAATTTGAATACATTTAATGTTTTTCAGACTACCCTCTCACAGTTTCTACGAATAGGATTAATATCCATCTTGGGCAACATACACACGATGGAATGCCCAGGTTAACTACACGGTCAGTGTCCTTGCAGTTTTCTTTGTTCACATTATCCAATTACAATAGGGAGATGGGTCTCAACTATATTGTTATTATATTACCCTTATCGCGGAAGACGGGTCGAACGTCAACAATTTCCCCCTTTGGCCTGGAATACTATCTCTTGACCCGTGCTTAATAACCAGAGGCCATCTAAGGAATAAGATAGTGGAGTGATAATGTATACAGGCCTAACATTGGTTCGGCCGAATATGTACCTATTCCAACCAATACTATTGTTTCTTTATCCTCTCTGATTGTTTCTTTACCTTTTCACGTTCACATCACACATGAGCACTTCCTTCTTCACCCTTTTTCTGACAACCGCTTATTGTCTTAATGATTGAATGAAGTTTGCTTTTCAAAGAAATTATATAAAAAAAGCTTTTTTCTTTAAAAACTTTATTGTCATTTGTCCCTTCCACTCTGTGATTTGAAGTAATGCATAGGACAACTTTCTGTATGACCGTTTGAATCAATTTTTCCAGTCCCACACACTTGAGTTGGGCCAAAAAATACGTCAGGACCAAGTGTTGTTTATACTGGTCACTGTTGTAATGGCATGCGCTGTAATAGCATGCGTTGTAATGGAACTTGTGTTGTATTGGCTGCATTGTAAAGGCATTGCGTTGTAATGCCTGCGTTGTAATGGATGTTTCCTCTTGATGCTTGACTTTCAAGAAGAAAAATACTTTTAATGGACACTAGGACTCAATACTACACATATACATATCCATACCATGCTACTGTAGTTTGTGGTGTTTAAAATGGATTAGCACCACCTCCCACTAGTGACTCTGGTTCTTCTCCCTTATGATCCAATTGTTTCCCAACCCAGGTCGTGTATCTTACGTGATTAGGCTCAGGTGCAGATTACCCCGTACTGGCGCACAGTCTTAAATAATTCTTTCTTGGTTCAGACACATGAGTCTCTCACAGTTGTGATGCGGGCCAGTGCATCTTAGGCAGTTGACCTGCTCACCTGATTCTGGCCCAGGCCTGCCCTGCAGTATTCCTCAGATTCCTGAGTGGTTGGGTTAGTGGTGCGGTTGTGATCAGGGATGGCTGTATAAGAGTAAACTGTATTCTCCTTATAGTTAGTCCGACAGATACTTGTTGCAGCCCCACGGCCAGACTCAAGCAAAAGTGGAGGTCTCTGACAGGTCTGTCAGATCCGGTGCTGGGCCAAGGCTTTAGTCATGATGCAGTCTTGGTTGCACAGCAGCTCTTGGTCAAACTACAATGCAGGCAAATCCAGCTCCTGGAGAGTCATAATTCGGGTGCAACAGCTCAGGCAATTCCACAATCTTCACACCTCCGGCACAGTGGTCAGCTCACATCATAGTTTTCAACAGTTCAGATACAGCAGCACAGATCATACTGTATTTCTGAGATGGGGCAGAGCCATTTAGGTCACGCCACACTTCTCAGATCGGCCACAGCGACTTAGGTCATGCTGCGCTTCTCAGTTCTGGTGCATTCATGATTCCCACCAGGAATCGCACAAAAGAAACTAGGGCCCTCCGACACCAGGGCATGCAGATTGTTCTATGCAGTCCACCTCAACTACCGATCCACCCCACCAGAGTCACGCTGCACCTCGCTCCTCCTAGAGAGTCACTCATCCTGCAGGAATGGCAGGGTCCTTCCCTCTCCCAGTAGACAAACATTTCTCTCGGCACTTCAGGACAGATAATCAGTGCTTGCAGCAAGGGGTGGACTCAGGTGATGTCCCTAACGTTCAGGAACCAGGCCAACACCAGCTCTGGATGCATTGAAGTTCTCAGCATACTCTGCGGAGCACTCCCTTCATTGGTTATAGTTAGGGCCACTGGAATTATCTGGCAAGAGAGGGCCAAATGATGCAGAAGGGTTTACTAAATTATTCAGCATAATGAGATACATTTTGTGATAATATTATTTCATTATTTTGTCATTTTTACACATTAACATGGGCTATACAAAGGTTTTACCTTATTAGTACTAGTTTAACACCCAATTACAGCAATATGCGACTGAAAGGTGAACAGTCAACCTTTGCTAAGTGCCTTCTACAGCACAGAAACACGCATCACTGCATTTTTAGTAACTTTAGATCTGTTTAAGCTAGAAGCTATTTTTTTAATGAATTATGTGGCAAATGCAGCACATCCATAATTTTGAAAAAACCCTGCAGCGACAGAATTGCATAATTACAGTGTCCCTGGTTATAGGCTACTTGGAACTAGAACAAGAAGTGGGTCATTGAGTTCCACTTTACTGTAGTCAAAGCAGAGAGGGTTTGTGGATCTGCTGTCTCCACTTTTAGAACCAACTTTGGGTTGGGCTTTTTTCAAGTGTCTTCCAGTGGCATAACAAAACTTGTGGGGCCCCCTGCAAAGTACATGGAGGGGGCCACCCAGGCTCTGTGCCCCGCCTGTAACTCTCAGATGCCGCCTTTGCACAGTGCAAGAGGGGGCCCCCCGGAGCTCAGGCCCCCCTGCACCTCCAGGGCTGCAGGGGCTATTGTTACACACTGCCGTCTTCTTCAGGCTGCTCTCCAGATATAGGCTTTATGTAGAGTGATGCTCCTCACAGCATGATAGTCTCCAGCCTAGATCATACATAACAGAGGCACAAAGACAAAGAAAATGTGAGCTTTCTGCACCTGGCTGTCATCCACCACACGGAAGAGCGATCAGGGGAAAGAAAAGGGACTGGCCTCACCTAAGGAGTCTATTTCACCTTGAACATCAGAGACTGCAATCCCATCCTTCACCATCTACCAAAAGGCATTGCTACAGGGAGACGAATTAGCAGTTTCTTTCAGCAAAAGACCTAACAGAATTTTTAAAGCAGCCTAGTCTTCTCTTTCCATGCTTTTGTGTTTCGATCTTGTCCCACCGGCTTCAGGAATGTCAGCAATACACTTGCAGTTTCTGACAAAAAACCTCAACTCCATCTTGTGCACAAAGCCAGGCATGTATCACGCAGACTACACACTCAACATACACTTTGGAGAATGCTAGGATCCAAGTTAACACACAGGAGCAGACCTTTACACTAGTGGGCTATTAGGCCTCCACTCCGATGACAGATAAAAAAGGTCTGACCACAATTATGGATTCACCAATCATGTTACACCGCCACCACCGCTTCTTGTGCTAAACTCATGAAAGGGACTGTAGTCCACTGTCAGTACAATGAGGGCATGATTGGTGTGCCACTCCAGCTCACAAGACAGGTCCAGGACCTCACTCATCTCAAGGGGCCTAGACCCCTGCACACACACTATATTAGTGTGTTGCTAGAACTAAAAACTAGGATACCAGATACATGTCCTCTGACACTCAGGACAGGGGAACACATCTGCACACCATTCAGGGGACATTCCAGTTCCTATACGGTGGGTGTGAGTCTGACATTTCTAGATAAATACTGTAATGTACCCAACAAAAAAACAAACATGGGCAAAGCAAAAATGCCTAACCTTCGCAAGTTAAAACGATGGGTTTTTTAAGAAAGTTTTATTGCAAGGATTTGCAACAGGAATAAAAATGAAGGAAAAAGCATGCCACCACCTAAATATTGCAGCCATGTGCTTGCAATACAACTTGTAAATTAGTTTAATACAACAGTACGAGTGCTTTCCTGCATGGAGATGTACTTAGGACAGACATAAAGAACTTTTGCTTTAGTTTTAATGCTCATCGCAGGGAAATCTGATTGTTATTGTTGCAATGAAAAGGTACTATTGCCTTCAACTTACTGTAACCTGACACAAACATTATTGATTTTTTTTAAATCAAGAATGGAAAGTAAAAAGCATTGGCAAAGCAAAGTATTGTCCCACAAATCCTTGCACTGAAGTGAGCTTCTTTTTAGATGGATATGTACATGTGATTGAGCAAAAATGCTATCACCCACAGGTCAAAAGAACCAACTACTAAAGTGGGCTGACCCATTTTTCTAGTTGTATGCTGTGGTGGGTGGAAGAAAAATGTGAATGCCAGCTCAACAGATCAGTGGATGAAGAGGGTGAACCAAAAGCCCTCAATCTATGTATATATGTATGCATATCTTAATACATGAGGCAGGCGAAACAGTTAAAGCTATCTTAAGATCCGAACTAAAGACGGTGCTTCAAGAGGTATCAGAAGTGTTGGGATGCACACATCCTCAATGTTTGGATGTTTGTATGAAAGAAGTGTTATATATAAAAGAAAATATGTTACTAATTACATCCTTAACTTGAGGTATGCTAGGGAAACTGTCACCTGCAAGTAACAGGCTCCAATACTAGTAGAATAGCTCCGAAGCTTAAGTGCTGCTGTTCCTAACCTGCAGCTGGTGTGTACAAGGAGCTAAACAGAAACTTATAAGTTAATATGAACTCGTGTTTTGCTGTGAACATTGTTCTTTCCAGCTGACACCCAAAATAGACACAAGCAGATGCAACATACAGCCTCTGGATTCAAATGCCCCTGTGAGTAGATTTATTATTGGGTGAGACATCTCATACCCCCACTACTTAAGATGTGCTACTGCTTATCCCTAAATGTTTTACTTGATCTGGTCTCCATTTTGTGAACTCCCTTCAACACTTGAAACACTGGTCCAGGTTATAGTCTAGGGGGAAACCTTGGGGAAAATTAGCATCATGAACAACAATATGTATGCTGGACTACAAAAGTGCTTGTATGTGGAAACAAAAAGGGTCATAGGGAGGCAAAGCCCCCAGTTACAATCAAGCCTGCAAGGTAGCAAGATTCAGCCCTCCTATCCGCAATTAAACAACAAGACAGGGGTAAGATAAAAGTAAAAAGGGAGGTGTTAGAAATGGGGGTCTCTAGTCAGCAATGGTTGCACCTTTGTCCAAAGACGGGGACCCTTCAACCTAGTCAGGGTAAGGGGGATACACTTCTAAAATAACCCCTGCTCACCCCCTTGGTAGCTTGGCATGAGCAGACAGGCTTATCTCAGAGGCAGTGTGTAAAGCATTTGTGAACACATACAGTAATACAGTGAAAACACTACAAATGGACACCACACCAGTTTAGAAAAATAAGTAATCTTTATCTAAACCAAACAAGACCAAAACGACAAAAATCCACAATACAGTAATAAAAATATGACTTTCAAATGGTAGAAATAGTTCTGTTCAAAGCAAATTGCAGATGCGACACTTTCAACACAAAGTACCTTGGATGCATCGCGCACATAAACAAAAACTGTCGCAGGGAAGGTGATGCGTCGGTTCCTTACGCCCAGGGAAGGTGATGCGTCGGTTCCTTTCTTCAGGGGAGGTGATGTGTCGGTGCCTCACTGACTCGCAGGGGGGTGATGCGTCAGTTCCTTACTGAAGGGGAGGTGATGCGTTGGGTTCCTACTGTGCGGGGAGGCGATGCGTTGGTTTCTTACTGTGACCTCAGTGTTCTTGCCGGCGTAGCGCCCAGATGCGATGCGTGAGGATCAGGATGCGTCAGTTCTCGATGCGGTGGTGGCGGCGGCAACAACATTGCGTGGCTCTCTCCAGCCGCGGTTCCACAATGCGTTGGTTCTTGCAGCCACACAAGGGCCTGCGTTGGGATCGGTGCGATGATCTTGGCGTGCAGCGATTTCTCGAGCTGCGGCAGGCGCTGTAACGGTTTCTTTGGTGATGCATCGGAAACAGGTGCGGATGCGTCACGCTTCTTGAAGTTGCGTTACTTTTCCAGCTCCCATCGGCAACCAGCCTCCAGAGGTCCAAAACAGCAGCAGGCACCTCTTATCAGATCAGAACTCCCAGCAAGGAAGTTCAGGGGACCTGGTGGTGAAGTCTTTGTGTCCCTGAGACTTCAGAACAGGAGGAAAGCTCTTCTTTCAAGCCCTTGGAGATCTTCTTCAAGCAGGGGACAACGCACGCAGCAAAGACCTTTCTCCTTTCCTTGGCAGAAACAGCCACTGCAGGCCAACCCCAGACAGCACACAGCAAAGGGGCAGTACTTCTCCTCAGTTTCTCCAGCTCTTCTCCTTGGCAAAGGTTCCTCTTGATTCCCAGAATGATCTAAAGTTCAGGGGTCTCGGCCTCACTTTTTAAAACACAAAATCCTTTGTTCTCTGGAGGCAGAGAGTGTCTATGCCCAGCCAAAACCAGTTCTGTCCTCACTGGTCTAGCTTCCTAGCAAGAGGTGGAGACAGCATTGTCCTTGGCAGACCAGGCCCATTCAGGTGTGAAAGAAATCTCCTCCCCCTACTCTGAATGCAGCCCAGGTCTATTCAGCCCAGCCCTGACTCACCCTGGAAAGGCAGGACACACCTCAACCCCCCAAGTGGCTGTCTGAACAGAATGCACATCCCAAGCCCCTGTCACTCCAAAGCCAGACAGTCAATACACAACCTAGCAGAGGCACACTGGATGGTTAGGCAAGAAAATACCTACTTTCTAAAAGTGGCATTTTCAAACCCAGAACGTGAAAATCACCCTCACTAAAAGATGCATCTTAACATTCTGAGTTCAGTCATATCAAACTTTATTTACCTATCTTGTTCCCATGGGCAGTTATGCTTATAAGAGGTTATAAGCAAACTCCCCATTCTATCCTATGGGGACAGATAGCCTTACAATAGTGAAAAACAAAATTGGCAGTATTTCACTATAAGGACATGCCACACACTTCAGGGCATGTGCTACCTTTCACCTACACCTTACCCACAGGGGTACCTTGGGCCTACCTTAGGGGTGACTAACATGTACGAAAAGGGAAGGTTAGGGCCTGACAAGTGGGTGCACTGGCCAGGTCGACACGGCAGTACTAGACTGCACACAGGCACTGCAATGGCAGGCCTGAGTTACATTTACAGGCTGCTTATGTGGGTGGCACAATCAGTGCTGCGGGCCCACTAGCAGCCTTTAACTTACAGGCCCTGGGCACACATAGTGCACTGTACTAGGGACTGACTAGTAAGTCAAATATGCCAATCATGGAATCACCAATCCATAACAACAATTGACAAAGGGAGCACTTGCACTTTGGCACTGAACAGCAGTGGAAAACTGCCCAAAGCATCTAGACCAGCAAAACGAGGTCCAACACACAGCAAAAACACAGGAGGCAAAGGCAAAAATACAGGGGAAACCCACGCCAATGATGCCAGGTCTAACAGGAGGCCTATAAGGAGATTATTAACCCCTTTGCTGCTAGGCCTTTCCCCCCCTGTGCTAAGCCTTTTTTTGGCTATTTGGGTGGTTCGCGCTTAGGCCCCTGTAACCTTTTGACCACATAAGGTATCCACGCCAAATTTGCATCCTTTTCTTCCAACATCATGGGCATTTTAAAGGTGCCCGGGGTTTGTGGATTCCCCTGGAGGGGACCCAGAATTTAGCCAAAATACAGCTACATTATGTTTTTATTTCGAAAAAATGGGAAAAAAGGGCTACAGATGAAAGCGCTAAGGGGCATATTTACAAGGGCCTTATCTCCGCTTTTTTGGCTCTAAAAGCCAAAAAAGCGGAGATAATATTAGTGCCCTATGTACAAGGGGATGCTAACATGCAGTAGCGCATGTTAGCACCCTTTTTCCCGACGCCTCGCTTTGCATCTCTAATGAGATGCAAAGTGGGCGTCACTGGGCAGTACAACCTGTAAAATATCGCTGATGTGCACATCGCGATATTTACAAGGCGACCACGCATTTTAAGCAAACGTTAGTTTTGGGCGAAAACCGCTGTTTTCGCCAAAACTAACGTCTGCTAAAATCCTGACTCATGTATGTTTAACATGGGGGTGGATTCTTGTGTTACGACCACAGGGTCGTATAATCAAGCATATTGCCGTTTGCAGGGAACATCGCTGGAAAACCAGCGATGTTCCCTGCAAAACGGCGATTTCTCGCTATCGCTGGAATTTACATCGCCCTGGAGAAACGCGTTGTTAACGCACTAACAGGGCGATAAATTCCAGCGATAGACGGCGATAAATACAAAAGCGCTAAGCGCGCTTTGCGTTATTTATCGCCGTCCGATAAAGGGGGGTCACCTGGGTTTTTGGCCCCGGGCTCGGCAGCCATCTTTGGAAACCTACCAAACCCACACATTTCTGAAAACTAGACACGCGGGGGAGTCCAGCGAGGTATGGCTTGCATGGACCCCCCAACGTTTTCCTTCCCAGAATCCCTTGCAAACCTCAAATTTAGCTGAAAAAATTCAAATTTTTCTCAAATTTCTGTGTGGGAAAGTTCTGGAATCTGCATGGATCCTCAAATTTCCTACCACCCAGTGTTCCCCCAGGTCTCCCGATAAAAATGGTACCTCACTCGCGTGGGTGGATCAAGTACCCGCAACAGGCAAGGGCCCAAAATGTATGGAGGAGACATCAAAATTACCTATCACAAAACAACCTGGTTTTGCAAGGGGGGTCACCTGGGTTTTTGGCCCCGGGCTTGGCGGCCATCTTGGGAAACCTTCCAAACCCACACATTTCTGAAAACTAGACACCCGGGGGAGTCCAGCGAGGTATGGCTTGCGTGGACCCCCCAATATTTTCCTACCCAGAATCCCCTACAAACCTCAAATGTAGCTGAAACAAATCACTTTTTTCTCAAATTTCTGTGTGGGAAAGTTCTGGAATCTGCTTGGATCCACAAATTTCCTACAACCCAGCATTTCCCCAGATCTCCCGATAAAAATGGTACCTCACTCGTGTGGGTGGGTCAAGTACCCGCGACAGGCAAGGGCCCAAAACATATTGAAGAGACATCAAAATTACCTATCACAAAACAACCTGGTTTTGCAAGGGGGGTCACCTGGGTTTTTGGCCCCGGGCTCGGCGGCCATCTTGGGAAACTACCAAACCCACACACTTCTGAAAACTAGACACCCGGGGGAGTCCAGCGAGGTATAGCTTGCGTGGATCCCTCAACGTTTTCCTACCCAGAATCCCCTGCAAACCTCAAATTTAGCTGAAAAAAACACATTTTCCACATATTTCTGTGTGGAATCACCGTGCCGGCACAAATGTCCTACCCCACAGTGTTCCCCTCAGTCTCCCGAGTAAAATGATACCTCACTTGTGTGGGTGGAGCAAGGGCCTGTGACTGGGAAGAGCCAAAAACATAGGGATAAAGGGTATAGCACCGAGAATTCTAAACGCTAATTGTTTTTAAAAATAAGGTTTTAGCCAATTCTGCATTGGACACCCACACAAGTGAGATATCATTTTACTCGGGAGACTGAGGGGAACGCTGTGGGGTAGAACATTTGCGCCGGCACGGTGATTCCACGCACAAATATGTGGAAAATTAGTTTTTTTCAGCTAAATTTGAGGTTTGCAGGGAATTCTGGGTAGGAAGACGTTGAGGGATCCACCCAAGCCATACCTCGCTGGACTCCCCCCGGGTGTCTAGTTTCAGAAATGTGTGGGTTTGGTAGTTTCCCAAGATTGCCGCCGAGCCCGGGGCCAAAGACCCAGGTGACCCCCCTTGCAAAACCAGGTTGTTTTGTGATAGGTAATTTTGATGGCTCCTCAATACGTTTTGGGCCCTTGCCTGCGTGGGTACTTCACCCACCCACGCGAGTGAGGTACCATTTTTATCGAGAGACCTGGGGGAACTCTGGGTGGTATGAAATTTGTGGATCCATGCAGATTCCAGAACTTTCCCACACAGAAAGTTGAGAAAAAAGTGATTTTTTTCAGGAAAATTTGAGCTTTGCAGGGGATTCTGGGTAGGAAAATGATGGGGGATCCACGCAAGCCATACCTCGCTGGACTCCCCCGGGTGTCTAGTTTTCAGAAATGTGTGGGTTTGGTAGGTTCCCAAGGTGGCCGTGAGCCCGGGGCCAAAACCCCAGGTGACCCCCTTTGCAAAACCAGGTTGTTTTGTGATAGGTAATTTTAATGTCTCCTCAATACGTTTTGGGCCCTTGCCTGTCGCGGGTACTTAACCCACCTACGCAAGTGAGGTACCATTTTGTATCGGGAGACCTGGGGGAATGCTGGGTGGTAGGAAATTTGGGGATCCGTGCAGATTCCAGAACTTTCCCACACAGAAATTTGAGAAAAAAGTGTTTTTTCAGCTACATTTGAGGTTTGCAGTGGATTCTGGGTAGGAAAACATTGGGGGGTCCACACAAGCCATACCTCGCTGAGCCCCCCCAGGTGTCTAGTTTTCAGAAATGTGTGGGTTTAGTAGGTTTCCCAAGATGGCCACCGAGCCCGGGCCAAAAACCCAGGTGACCCCCCCTTGCAAAACCAGATTGTTTTGTGATAGGTAATTTTGAGGTACCAATATTATCAGGTGACCTGGGGGAATGCTGGGTGATAGGAAATTTGTATCAGCCCGGTGATCCCACAACTTTCCCACACAGAAATTTGAGAGAAATGTGTTTTTTCCAGCTAAATTTGAGTTTTGCAGGGGATTCTGGGTAGGGAAACATTGGGAGATCCACGCAAGCCATACCTCATTGGACTCTGCAGGGTATCTAGTTTTCAGAAATGTGTAGGTTTGGTAGGTTTCCCAAGATGGCCGCCGAGCCCGGGGCCAAAAACTCAGGTGACCCCACCCTGGCAAAACCAGGTCCTTACAAAATAGGTAATTTTGATGTCTCCACAATACGTTTTGGGCCCTTCCCTGCCGCGGGTACTTGGCCCACCTCACAAGTGAGGTACCATTTTTATCGGGAGACTTGGGGAACTGCTGGGTGGTAGGAAATTTGTTGTTTCTTTCTGAAGCGTGAACATTTTGGCACAGTAATGCAAGGAAATAGTGACAGTCACATTTTGAGGTTTGCAGGACATTGTGGGTAAGATAACTTGTTGGGATCCACAAGCGAGACATCACCATGTACTCCCATGGGTGTTTAGTTTACGAGAAAATCTAGAGTTGGTAGGTTTTTCTTAGATGGAATGTACACCTTGGCAGAGAGGCAAAAAAGACAAATATTACTGCACAACTATCTATTCCTCAAGCACACACACATACTGGTTGGATTTGGCACGAGGGCAAGTGATGGTTCAGTATATAAAATATTATTAACAAGAAATTTCACAAAAATGAAATGCACTGTCAATAATTGAAAGGACAAAAAACTGAACAAGGGCCTCACAGCTCATGAGCAGTAAAGCCTCACAAAGGCCCCAACCGCTTTACAGGCCATTCGCACACCTTTCCTACGTGATACACACAAGACCATTCACATCACCAAGCACGGAACCAACACATTACAACATTCACACAAAGGGACAGGGACACCCTGCTTGAGAAAGACAGAAAAGACAAATATTACTGCACAACCATCTATTCCTCAAGCACACATACATACCGGTTGGATTTGGCATGAGGGGGAGTGATGGTTCATTATATACAATTGTATTAACAAGAGATTTCACAAAAATGAAATGCACTGTTAATAATTGAAAGGACGAGAAACTGAACCCTTGACTCACAGCTCGTGAGCTGTAAAGTCACGACAAGGCACAAACCTCTTTACGGGCCATTCATACACCTTTCATACGTGTGACACATACAAAACCATTCACACCCCCAGCCGCGGGCCCTTCACATTACAACACCCACATCAGCAGACAGCGCCATTCAAGGGCCCATCACTTTCACACGCCCACATGCCTGACACAGCAACCCCACCAGCTGACGGATTGCGTGGACTGGCGTTTGGCAACCAGTGTGTGTAGTGACCAGCAGCAAGTCAGTACTCACACACCGCCAGCCAAGCGCCAGTTCATGCTCACTGTCAGCCAAGCACCAGTTCATTCACACCACCAGCCAAGCGCCAGTCCACGCACACCGCCAGCCAAGCACCAGTCCACGCACACCGCCAGCCAAGCGCCAACCTACACACACCGCCATCACATTAAGGGGTGTTTTTATACAAAAAAGAAAACACAAACAAATTGTGAATAGATACAAATCTACTAACACAAAATCTGAAACTAAATGCATTGCACAAATGCCAACCTTGAAACTGAACAAAAAATATAAAACAATACAGACCAGGCAGTTCACTTTACCACTCATGGATGCTCCCAAAAATTATTTTGCGTGTGGTACATTTTAAAACAAGCAGGCACACACAGGGCAGGGTTAGAAGGACACTCGGGGCAGTACATACGAGTCTCCTTCCGCGTACCTCTTCTCCAACAGACTCTACATCTCCTACTGAGAAAGTCTTTTGAGGGTGTGGGAGGAATGTGATCAGGAAAGTGGAGATCTTTCAATCTAGCCACACCCTCCACCACTCCCAACTCTAGGAACACTTGCCTGTTCCACTATACAAGGCTGCCTATTACAGACTCCTTAAACTTAGCAAAAGTCATCTTTGACTCAGGACAACAATCCTTAAATACAACAAAAGCATTAAAGGTTGCCAAGTGGAAAAGATGGATAGCCAACTTCTTATACCAAATGTTAGCCTTATGAAGAGCAGTGTAAGCTTCCAACCTCTGATCTACTCTATCAACACCACCCATGTGCCTATTATAATCTAAAATGCACACAGGTTTGCGCGCTTTAGCAACCTGACCCCAAACAGTCACAGGTGAAGTGCTTTCATCATGGATGGTAGTCAGCATGTAGACATCTCTCCTGTCTGCAAACTTCACAGATAGAAGTTCCTCGCTACGCAACACACTGCACTGTCCCCGCACAAGCTTTTGACAAACAAGTTCTTTTGGGAAACCTTTACGGTTAGAGCGGATTGTGCCACAAGCATCAGTGTCCACTTTAGCCAATTCCCTGAACAACTGCACACCAGTGTAGAAGTTATCTACATATAAATGGTGACCGTTGTTAAACAGTCCTCTACCAAGTTCCCACACAATTTTCTCAGTCACTCCAAAAGTGGACGGACAACCTGGGGGGGTCAATCCTGGAATCCCTACTGGTGTACACCCTGAAATTAGAGACATATCCAGTCCTACTGTCACACAGCATATACATCTTAATTCCACAGCGTGCCCTCTTGCTAGGAATGTATTGCCTAAAACCCAAGCAGCCCTTGAACAAGACCAAAGACTCATCCACTGCTATTTCTTTCCCTGGAGCATAGATCTCAGAAAATCAATATACAAAGTGATCAATGACAGGCCGAATCTTAAAAAGACGGTCACAATCAGGGTGATCTCGTGGCAACGCTAAACCATTATCGACAAAATGCAGCATCCGAAGCAGAAGCAAATACCTATCATGACTCATGACTGCCGGAAATATAGCCGTTGCCATCAACGGACTAGTAGACCAATATGAAGACATTGATGGCTTCCTTAGCAAGCCCATCAAAAAAGTTAAACCCAAGAACTTCTTCAACTCAATCAGATTTGTGGGAGTCCACCGGGTAGCTCTAGAGTGGGGCCTAAGGCTGGCACTGTTGTCTCTCAAATACTGTTCAGCATACAAATTAGTCTGCTCAACAATCTCTGCCAAAAATACATCATCCATAAACAACTGAAAAAAATGTATCTGCAAAATGTTTTCAGTATTCACTCTACACCCTGGAACACCAGTAAAGTCTGGCAATGTCGGCTGCACCATGCCTGGGGCAACCCAGAGGTCAGCACCTCCAACGGGAAGCCTTGCAGCCCCAGGCTGCAGCCCAGATGCCTCTTGCTGCACATCAATGTCCTCCTCTAAAACAGGCACTTCATCCGCACTAAGAGTAGCTTCATCCGCACTGAGAGTAGATTCATCATCCGATGATTCCTCGTGGGCAGAAAACTCACTGCCTGAATCTTCCACTCCCTCTTCTGCGTCAGATGCAGAGTCAGTCTTTGAACCATGGCGAGAGGAAGACTCAAAAAGCAAACCAACAACCTGCTGAGCAGTAATCCTGCGGCTAGCCATAATCTTACTAAGAAAGGAGACTTCACAAACAAGTCAACAACAACCAACACTGTGCAAAGTAAGTAAGTAAACAAAGTGTGGTTTTATCACAAAGATCTATATACTCAAAAACTATACGATTCACTTGCAAGAGACAGTTACACTCACCAGCACCTACTCTGCAGAGAGACAGCAAAAACCAACGATATCCCACTAGAAAGAAAAAACAAAACCAATTACTCACAAGACAACAAAACACACATCAAGCACAAATGCAAAAAGTTTTTCACACTCAATGAAACAGAAGCTAAACATTCAGCTATTACACCATTTACAAAAAGACATTCATGCAGCGAAATGAAACTCATTTAGAGTAAATAGTACAAAAAACATTTTCTTACCAAACACATGCAACTACACAAACTGTAGGAGGCGCTAGGGGGCGCGCGGACAAGATGGCCGCACGGTAGTGAGGCTCCGTCCGCCATGGAGACTTAATCCATTATTTATCCTTTACCTGCGGGGCCATCCTCTGCTGCGAATCCCCTGGTGAGCAGCGGAGGGTCGGAGGAGACGACATAGCCCTTTGACGAAGTGCGGGCTGCTGAGGGGCCTCAGTTTGGATGCCGACCACATTTGCGGACTGCGAGGAGAGGCTGGTCGGGCCACGTGTTGAGAGAGGCTGCTGCCGCACCCACGAGCCGTGCTTGCTTCCCCGCGAAGGTCCACTCCTGTTGCAGGACACCAGTGACCGGCCAGTGCAGTGTCAGACGGTGAGGCGGAGGTGCTGTGGGACGGCCGACTGCGTGGCAGCCCCGGCACGCTGGGACTGCTGTCTGCCCTTGGGGCGCCCACGCCGGGGAGTCAATCACGCGAGGCTGCGGTCTCGGGCTTTCCCTGCGAGATGTGCCATCTATCTGGGCCCCAGCGGGTGCCTGGCTGCTGGAACCTGCGGCAAAGCCTGGCGGCGCTTGCGCCCGCCGTGGTCTGTGAGGGGCGAGGGTCCGACCTGGCGAGAGGGCCACACCAGCCGGCGACCCTGGGGCCCGTGACCTGCATCACGCCCCGGGCGGCTACACACGGCGCTGGGCATAAAGGATCACCCATTGAGCGCACGTCACCCTGCGGGCGCTCCGGCGCGGCCCCAGGGACTGGGACTGCCTGGTCGCATCCGATCACCCCTGTCCTCCCTGTTGCACCTGCTGGGCGGCTCACCGCGCGGCGGGTGGGAGCGAGATTTGCTGGGCCCCAGCCTAGCGTGGAGAACTAGACCCCGTGCCCCTGAAGGGCGAAGAAGCGTGTGGGGCCTGCCCCCCCTATTGAGTCTGGACGCCCGGAGGGGCAACAGGGGAATACACTGCCTTGCCCCGGCAGCCGCGTTGGGTACTCCCGCGGGGCCACCCTCGCACAGCGCCGACCTATGTCGACTGGGCAGCTGCCACGCCCGCTGCCACCGACCACTTGCTGCTGGCTGCGCTGAGGCCTGCGCTGCTGGGGTCCTTCCACTCCGCCCAACTCTGCGGACCAAGAGCCCCTGTAACACCCTGCAGCACTACTCGGGCTGGGAACTCCTCTTCTGCACTGCCGGGGGCCGGAGAGCGGGCTCCATTGTGCACATCAGCTCCCAGCCGTTGCCGGGCTGACGACTTGCCCTGGAGGCGGATAGAGGGCACAGGGGGTAGCCATCTCATCCACCGAGGTCCCAGGTATGTGAGGGCCTCACGCCTCCTAGGTCCTGAGCTGCTGTACTCGCTTCACGGTACTTAAGCATCAACGCAAGGCCCTGGGAAACCTAGCCCCCGTAGAACGCTGCGTGAATGCCGCACTGAGGCGATACGCTCACTGGCTCGCCCTGTCACTGTCAGAATTCACTAGGGCACCTACGGTGAGGCCCGAAGCCACCGGAACACGACTGCACTGTCCTGTACATAGGACGCCTGTTGACCGACCTCCTGGACTCCTGCCACCCGTCCAAGCCGGCACGACGATGGGGAAGCCCGATGGCAAACAGCCCAAGCTTACGTTCGATGCCCGTGGAACATCCAGAGGGCAACCACCTGCTGCGGATCACAAGGGCTTGGGGCAAGAGAATCAAAGTACGGATGAGGTGGACATGAAGACATTGCTCCATACAATGAAAGCTAGTTTCGCCTCGATCGAAGGGAAAATGGACTCCACGTGCGCCAGAATGGATCAGATCACTCAAAAGATCGAAAAGCAAGACAGCAGAATAAAGGAGGCCGAAATGCGAATCTCCACCCTCCAAGACGGACACGAACAGGCGTCTGGGCAGCTTACAGATATCGATCGGCTACTAAAAGTGTTCGCTGCAAAAAACGAGGACATTGAAGCCCGTTCACGGCGGAATAACATACGCATCACTGGGGTCCCGGAGACAACCAATACAGGGACACTGGAAGAATAAGTCGAAAGGCTGCTCACTACATGCTTCGGACAGGAGTCCTTTTCGCATATGCTCATCGTGGAACAGGCGCATCGCACATTGGCGCCGAGGCCCCCTCCAGGGGCGCCGCCCCGGCCCATAGTCGCTAGAATACTAAACTATCGCGACCGCGATGCTGCTCTACTCAAGGCAAGGGAGCTTAAAGACGTCATTTTTGAGAACAATGCAATATCCCTGTATCCTGACTTTATTCTCAATGTCCAAGAGGCGCGGAAGAAATTTGTACCCATTAAAAAGAAGCTGCAGCAAGAAGGAGTGGAGTATGCCATGCTCTACCCCGCACGCCTACGGATCACCTACGATGGCAGACACCACATCTGCAGCTCCCCGCAACAGGCAGCGGACTTCTTCAAAAAGACAGTACTGGCTGCCAAGAGAGCGACGCGATCCCCATCAAGCGACAAGGACGGATCAGCGCATCAAGAAGAGGTCTAGAAACTATGCTGCGAGCCTGCTGACTAACACCTACAGGTTTGATTGGGGACACTGAACACATGGCCACTCGTTCCAAGTGGCAGGTAACAATGCATGCTGTCCTTGAGTGGGCTCCTGAACTGGCACCATCCTATACTTAAGGCAGTGCGACCCCTGCAGGATTTCAAACCTGTACTCCGGGGCCCCCTCCTGCACGACAAGTCGTAGCGTGAGAACCTGCCACGCCCCCTGGAACACACACCTCTAAGGGTGTTCCCCTTTCTTTCGGTACTGGGAATTGAATTGTTAGGCTGTTGCCTCTGTTGTGGTTATATTGGGGGGATAGTTCAGATATGCGTCATCAACTACCCCGAGATCCGATCACTATCCATCGTCAATGCTAGATGCGCCCCCATGTCATTATGTAAACAAGTCTTTATATCGCCCATGTCTTGTAATTCCGTAACATGGACGGTGCACTGTCTGTACGGGGGAATTGTGACACGTTTTTCTGGAGTTGTTGGGACGGGAGGTGAGGGAGGGCACCATGCACGGCAAGTTGGGGTCGCCGTTGTGGGAGGAAAGTTGGGACACCAGGGTGGGCATTTCCAAGCTTGCTCAAGATAACAGGTTACGTAGGTACAGTACATACTTTGAAATAGGCACACGTATACAGCACATGCAGATACGCGCGACACTAGGCAATGGCGGGTGAGGGACAGCGAGCTGATACCACAGCGCACATGGGTCTCCTCACATGGAACGTTAGGGGGCTAGGCGATCCCAGGAAAAAACGGCACATATTAGCTTATCTGGACAGGCACCACGTCGACATCGCTATGCTGCAGGAGACGCACACTATTCCTACACAACAGCCTCAGTTCGCCTCTAGGTGGGCCTCCCATAGATACTTCTCCTCGTTCTCAGCCTTCTCGAGAGGCGCAGCTATCCTAATCAAAAGAACGGTGCCATACATTGAGGAGGGCTCTGCACTCGATCCCCAGGGTAGGTACTGCATGACATGGGGTAGGTTGGCGTCCACCTCCGTTACACTCGTGTGTAGCTACGGGCCTAATGTGGATGACGCAGACTATTTTGTCACCTTGTGGGCGCGCATAGTGAACATAGGCTCAACCCATCTTATATGGGGGAAGGGATTTCAACTTAACACCTTGCCCCGCACAAGACCGCTCCCATCCGCTGCCGCACCACTACTCCAAAGCGCAACGGCAGCTACACCAAATAATGACGGACAACCTGCTGGTTGACGTCTGGTGCCACCAGCACCCCACTCAGCGCAAGGGAACGTTCCACTCGGCAGTACACAACACCTGGTCAAGGCTGGATCTCTGGCTTTCATCACAGGACATAGCAGTACATGCCACCTCCACCCGTCATTTAGCGCGCACTTATTCGGATCATTCCCCGGTGCTCATGCTGCTGACTCTTCCGGGCTTATCGGCCCAATCCCGATTGTGGTGTCTACAACCCAGAACGCTCCTTGATGAGGCCTTTAAGACGGAACTGGGGGACACTTTAGAAGAATTCCTACGACTTAACAGAGACTCAGTGCCATCCTTGACCACCGTGTGGGAAGCGCTGAAGGTGACAGTCAGGGGACACTGCATGGCTAAAACAGAGAGTATCCTAAAAGCCATCCACACAACCTTAGCCAGTTTAGAGCGTCAGATCAAGCAGCAGGAACCAAATGCCCAAGGGGCACACGAGGGTCCTGCCCTAGCTAAGATACGGGAACTCCTTACAGAATATCAAGCTGAAGCGGAACGGGAATGCCTATTCTGCAGTAAATACGATACAGCGCGCAGATATGGGGAGGGGGAGCGTCCAGGCAGAGCGCTAGTGGAGACCATCAGACCACCAAAACAGCGAACCACATATTGGTCATCCGGGACGGGGAGGGCACGTCGCACAGAGATACCCCAGCCATAATGGGGGCCAACACCACTCACTATCAAACACTATACTCGACCTGCGCTGCACGTCAAGCTGAAACCTCGCAATACTTGCAACAGATCGAATTAGCATGGCTAAGTAACAGGCAGCGTGAATTTTTAGCGGCCGACCTCGGAGTAGACGAAATCCGGGAAGCCATTATGCAAATAAGGAGTGGCAAGGCGCCGGGGCCCGACGGCCTCGTCATTGAATTTTATAAGACCTACATTGATGTGCTGGCCCCTTTCCTGAAAGAGGTATTTGAAGAGGCGGTTCAATCGGGAACACTCCCGCCCACTATGCTGGTTTCGCTATTGAAACCTGGGAAACCTCCCGACTCCCCAGACTCGTACAGGCCTCTGTCCCTAATCAATTGAGATGTCAAGATATTAGCCAAAGTGCTGGCCAACTGGCTCACGCTTTTAATGGGCAATCTCATCAGACCGGATCAAGCAGGTTTCATACCTGGTCGGTCAACCTCCCACAATATACGGACCCTCTTCTCCATAATGCATGGCATCGGTCAGGACGACCAGGCGGTGGCGGTCTTTCTCGACGCCACCAAAGCATTTGACTGCATGGAATGGGGGTACCTATTTGCGGTCTTGACGCATATGGGATTCCCGCCCGGATTCCTCATGTGGATTAAACTGCTCTATCACTGTCCCCGTGCCACACTGTTCCTGAATGGGGAACTCTCTCCCGCTTTCAGCATCTCCAGAGGCACGCGGCAGGGGTGCCCCCTCTCACCCCTGCTATTCGCGATAGCAATGGAGCCGCTGGCTGCCATGTTGCGACAGCACCATAAACAGTATGCGCTGGACTACCCTATGAGGCCTGTGTTAATTTCGCTATATGCGGACGACATTACGCTATATGTGCATGATCCCGTAGAAGGGCTAAATCCCATGATTCGCGAAATAATACAATTTGGGGCCTACTCGGGTATCACTATCAACTGGGGCAAGTCTCAGGTCATGCCGCTCACCAGGTGTACCACCCCCTTCCCAATGGATTATCCGTTGCAATGGTGCGCAGATGAGGTCCGCTTCCTGGGCATCAACATAACCAACGAAAGAGATGAATTACAGAGGGCAAACTACGGAGTGGCTCTTACCAAGGTGGAAGACATGATCACCAGATGGATAGCTCTCCCTCTCTCCCTTGCAGGCCGCATAGCTTTAATGAAAATGGTCATCATGCCCAAATTTTTATATCTATTTATAAATATCCCCTTCTCCCCGGCCGACCCTTCTTTATAAAATTGAAGAGTCAGCTCATCCGTCGGGCATGTGGCGGGAAACAGCCTCGGATCAAATGGAGCACCTTCACGCTACCGTTCGCGCAGGGCAGGTTTGAAGCGCCGACCCGGAACTTTACTATCTCAGTGCTCAGGCACACTACGCCGTGTATTGGCTTGAGCCCCCGCCCTTCATGACACACTTGGCGGTGGAGCAGGGACTTATGGCTCCCATACCTCCCGTGGGGTTCCTGGGAGCAGACGATAAAACAGCTGGGGGGAAAAGGTCCACAGTAGCTTGCACTAATAATGCATGGCGCGCTATAGCTCAACGGTCCCAAACTCCTATGTTATATTCCCCGTTACTTCCCCTACGAGATCAACGTAATCTCCCTGTCACGCAGGAAGGCATATGTAAGCGCATGCTTCTCAAACTAGGCCTGAACACCTGGGGAGATATGTATAATTCGGGGCAATTCAAGGGCGCAGCAGAGTTTTTGGGCAACACCCCCCCTACTACTATGGATCGATTCCTGTATATTCGTTTGCGACAGAACGTTAGAGCCGCCACGCCTGCATTCCCTGAGGAACCCCCCACACTGCTTCCACTACACCACACGTTGCTTGCCGGGGCACCACATGCAGTGTCTCGTATCTATAAAGCCACTATAGGGGCAGGGACACATAATACTATGAAAGCAAAACAGGGGTGGGAAGCGGAACTGGGTTACCCATTTACGTGGAGGCCTGGGCGTATTGCTGTCAGCAAACTAAACGAATCACAGCCACCAGTAGATTTCGGATCATACACTTCAAATTTCTCCACAGAATGTACTACACCCCAGTGAAAATGCATAAAAATGCATAAACTTCAATTACGAGATAGCAACAGATGCGACCGCTGCCGGCAGGAAGGAGCAGGTTTTCTACATGTCGCATGGGAATGCAGGCCCATAGCGCAATACTGGGATGAGGTGAAGGCGGCCCTGGGAGATATGATTGGAGAGCAGCTTGAGCTTACCCCTGAAATGGGTCTCCTAGGATACCTCCCTGGGTACAAAGGCGGTACTAAACGGTTCCTAGCGATGGGCCTCCTCATTGCTAAACGAAAAATCGCATGCAAATGGGGGAGGGGCAGGTCGCCTAAATTTAAGGACTGGCTGGCAGACCTCACCTATTGCCAGAAGCAAAACAATATATATGCTGAGCTAATTCCACCCCGCTCACGGCTCCGTGACATTTGGGAGCCCCTTACCACCTACCTCCTGAGAGGGACCGCAGGCGACATGGAAGATAGCGCCTCACAGGCATAGTTTAGCTGACACCCTGAGACCGCCAGGCCACAAACTGGCGGGGTCGACCTCCAGTACCATCATCGTGCGAATTAATGTACCCTCCAAGCCTATGATAGATATACTGTGTTGTGTACTGCCTTTATAGACCCATTACTTACACTGTACTGATGTATCCATGAAACGTAACTGTAATGCCTGCTATGTACTGTACTTGTTTGGTCCTTTAATTCAAAATGCCAATAAACAAAGTTTTAAAAAAAACTACACAAACTGTAGAACCTCCAGTGACGAAACCGCAACCTGGAACATCAGTCAAAAGCCTTGAACTAGAATAAAAAGGAGAAGTAAAACATTACAATCGCAATTCACGAGAAATAAAACAATTAACAATACAACACGCTATGTGACTACTCAAATGGCCAATCTACCACCAAGGGGGACAGCCAAAAGTAAATAATAACTGATGCCCTATCCCATTGGCGCAAGTCTTACCCATGGGGCCCGCCGAAACATAAATATATACATATCCCTGGTGCTAGTGGGTTTTCTACCACCCTCCCCTCCCCCCCCTGGGCAGATGGGTCTTCAAATAGGGCTGACCCGCCCCCGGTGGGGGAGGAGCAGAAACTGCCCACAAGTATGAAACAAAAATTAGGGGGCAATCCTTCCCTAAGGGATCGCCTCCATGCATTATAAAAACAAATCCCTGGCTTTAGTGGGGTTTCTGCCCCCCCTGGGGACAATAAGGCCAAATTAAACGGGCTGATCTGTCTCCGGGGGGGGGGTCAGAAAAATATACACATAAAATATGCCCAAGGGGTCGCTTCCATTCACAAAAACAAAACTCACCGGATCCCTTGACTGTGGCTGTTTTCTGTCCCCCTGGGGCAGATTGGCCTAAAAACCAGGCCAAACTGCCCCCAGGGGGAGCAGAAATCAGCCACAAGTGACCCAAAAAAATGGGGGGCGATCGTTGCTCAAGGGATCGCCCCCATGCCCAATATAAACAAATCCCTGGCTCTAGTGGGGTTTTCTGCCCCCCCCCCCGGGGACAGAAAGGCCCAAAAAACGGGCTGATCTGTCCCCGGGGGGGGGGGGGGGCAGAAAATACATAGACAAAATTTACCCCCTTGAAAGCGACCCTTGCCCAAGGGGTCGCTTACATTCACAAAAACAAAAAAACAATCACTGAATTCAGTGATTGTGGCTGTTTTCTGTCCCCCCCCCTAAAGATTGGCCTAAAAAACGGGCCAAACTGCCCCCAGGGAGAGCAGAAAACAGCCACAAGTGCCCCCAAAAAATGGGGTGCGATCCTTGCCTAAGGGATCGCCCCCACGCCTAATAATAATAAATCCCTGGCTCTAGTGGGGTTTTCTGCCCCCCCCCCCCCCGGGGCAGAAAGCTGAAAAAATTGGGCCGATCTGTACCCAGGGGGGTAGAAAAGTCAAACAAATATTGTGCCCAGAAAGGAAGCTACCCTTGCCCAAAGGGTCGCTTCCATTTCCAAAAAAACAAATCCCTGGTGCCTAGTGGGGGCATTCCTGCTGCACGATCGCGACGCCATGCGCGATCGTACAGCTGAAATGCCCTGCAAAGAGACATCAGGGGAGAGGAAAAACTCTTTCCTCTCCCCCGATGCCTTGATGCACCGAGATCCATCCCCCCGGAGCATGGAAACTCACCTGTTTCCTTTCTGGACGCCTGTAAGCAAATGGCTTCCAGCGCGTCCGGCTTCTCCTGATGACGTCGGCGCGCGCTATGCACGCTGACATCACAGGATGGCCAAGGGGGTGGTCGGGGTGGCAGCGGAAACTCTTCCGCTGCCATCTCTGCTTGGGGGTGCAGATGGGCTGCCCATGGGGGGCGCGCCAGCGCTTCCTCCATGGGTGGGTGCCATGACGGAACGCCCACCGTGGCATTGACTGAACCGTTCCGTCATGAGCATAGAAAGGGTTAAAGTTGCCAAAAGTGCTTGGCGACTCCAACTTATATTCTGGAAAACAGTGGTTCTGGGAGGAGGCCGGCTCTTTGTCGTATTTGTTGATTTGCGGTCTGCATTTGACCTGGTACCTAGGTGTACATTCTGGCAGAAATGGGCGTACCCAATGTGCTCTTAACCATTCTAATGAAGCTCCATGAGAATAACTATGCCCAGGTCTGATGTGGCCAATTGGGTGAGCTCACAGAGCCATTTCCTGTAAACAGAGGGGTAAGACAGGGTGTTGTTCTTGCCCCTACCCTGTTTACTCTATGCGTTAATGACCTTATTAAACATCTGAATGATTGTGATGCCCCACGTCTGGCAGGCATTAGGGTTCCTGTCTTAATGTTTGTCGACGACACATTGCTGCTGTCTAAATTACCAATGTGCCTTCTAAAAGTCTTAAACTGTTTTGAGAACTTTTGCAGTCAAAGAGGTTTGGATATAAACGTAGCAAAAAACAAATACATGGTTCTAAATCCCTGTCACTCTAAAAGGTCCAATCCTAAGCTCAAAGGGTCCCTCCTGGAACGTGTGCATACCTTTGATTACCTGGGACTGACCCTCAGAGAGCAACTAGATTGGCAGTGCCATATCGAAAGGTGCAGGCTTAAATTAGATCAAATCACTAGGGGCTGGTCAAAGGGCAATGAGGATCTCACTCTCACCCAATCTCGCCAGCAATTCAAATTTACAAACAGCAGGCCCTAGGAACAGCTTTTTATGGGGTGGAGCTCTGGGGTCACAAGTATATGACTTAAATGGCATCAGTGGAAAATCGATTTTTACGACAGCTGACGGGTTTACCAACGAGCACCCCTCTGCTTCCTCTAAGGCTGGATATGGGGCTCAGACACATCTCAGACGGGGCTGGACTGAAACCAATCCTTTATTGGAGACATATCTGGGCTACCCCTGAGCTCCACCCCTATCATGAATGGTTTAAAGAAGACTTAGACATCTCTGGGTCTGAAAGCATACAGTGGATCAAGCTATTAAGAGAGACACTGGGGAAGATGGGGTGGGCGAACCTGTGGGATGATCCGCAGGTAGCTGCCACTACTAGCAAATTATTTTTAAAGAGAAATAATGGGCAGTACAAACTGACAATTGCAGGCTCATCCTTCACTAGGCCTCCTGACTGATTCTTTTCTTTTGATGAAGGACGCATTAAAGCTAGAACAGTTTCTTGATGAGATTGAACCTCCAACAGCCAGGAAGTTATATCTCCAATTTCATTATAGTACACTTTTGCTTGCCTCCTTCACTGCTAAATGGGATAAGACTCATGAGCCAGCCAGGTCTGGATGCCCCTCTTGTGGGTGTTATAAGGAAACAGAAAAGCATGTTTTGTTCTTCTGTCCAGCCTACCTGAATGGAAGGAGAAAATGGTTAGTTCCTGTCTGTCGGAAATTAGGAGTCAGAAAATTTGCAGAGGCCTTTCATATTTTAAAATCAGATGCGAGGCAAAGCCTGGTTTTTGCTGTATCACGTTATTTGCTAATTGTGTGGAGGATTAGGCAAAAGTTGAGTCAGCAACCAATCCCCTGACACTCACGAGGCTCTGTGTCCTCCCTGACTGTACAGCATTCTAAATACTAGAGGAGGCCAGAGGGTACTGAACATATGTTTATGACTTATATTGCATAAGAATTCTGGCATGTTTTAAGATCTGATTAATAATTCTACGTATCTTACTGAAGGCACATCTCCCCCCAACATTTTTACTGACTGCGTATTTTTAACTGTGTTTTTCTTGTAAATTCATTTTATTCACTGGATATGTTCCGATTTTAAGTCAAACAGCTTAGATTGTATCGTATTATGCTTTAATGTTTGCATCTGTACTTTTATGGTTCAATGAACCAAAATAAAGTTATTTGCTTGCTTGCTTGAAACAGGAAGTGACAGCAGAAAAGAAGTACAGTCTGCAAACAAGGGCGCATCTTCCAGGAGGTGTATGAGGTGGACACCCCCGCAATACATATTGTCAGTCAAGTAAAATGTCCCAGGTGGCAGACTGGCCGGGTGCACTGAGAAAGCATGAAGTTTGGTCTGTGCAAGAATCTGTTTTGTTGGGTGTGAAATATGACTTTGAAACAGGTCTCAGAGGTTTCAGGATCCAGGAGTGATCTACAATTGGTGTTGTGCATGGACAGGCCCAGCCAGAGTGACCCCAGACAATGCATCTGAGAAAGCAGTGGTCGAAGTAGCACTCAAGACTTCAATGCTTTACCAAGTCTCCACTCTCGGTCACTGCAATAGCTTTAGTCTGTAATGAAGGAGGTCTGAGTCAGACTCTTGCCTGAGTGCTGACTCACTTCTAAGGAGTCTTTGGCCCAGACATCCATCCACCTTCTTGCTGCAGCCCGTTGGTCTTACAGTCTGTTGGGTCGCTGCTTCCCCAAGTATCCTGCTGTTCACAACAGTGGAACATGGGACCTGGCTGATAGTGCTTGGGGACAATGATGCGGGCTGTCACTTGCTCCCACAGTAAAAGTATTATTGCTACGTAAGCAAAAAAAAGTCTTGATTGTTGTGTGTGTGTTTGTGTGCATGTGAGTGTCGTTGTGCACATATCAACCTTCTAACTGTTCCACACAAAAACAATCACAACACCACACAACTACAACTTATCAAGAATACATCAATTCATTAAACACAACCCAAATAACCTACAAACACGATTTATTGCAGAAACGTGGCTCAGCGAAGAATCTGCATCCACATACCATGAAGCCATCCCCCCTGATTTTCACATCAAAAATTGTATTGACAAAATTGGAGGAGGCCTAGCTGTCATCTATAAAAAAAACACTACAAATGCAGTCATTGAAAATCTTACCATGGACGGCTGTGAATCCTTGATGATAAGATGTCAGTCGACTATTACCTATTCCTTCCTCTTAATGTATAGGCCACCACGCAGCAATGCCAGCTTTAAAGATATCCTACTTGATACAGTAACCAACACCTATCTGGACCACCCAAACCTATGCATTCTAAGAGACCTCAATATATGGTTTGACAAGAAAAATCTAACAGCAAACAAAGCTATCACAACCGACCTTGAAACATTCAATCTACAACAAAATGTTTCTGGCCCAACTCAATGTACAGGACACACTCTACATGTCATCTTTGCACCCCTAGGACAAGCCTCAGTTACAGACAACTCCAGGCATAGGCTGGAGCAACCACAAAATCTTTACCTTCCATATCCACAAACCTATTAGTAACAACATTTCAAAGACAACAATAACCACCAACAAGAAACACTCGTACAGACAATGGAAAAAACTAGAAATACAGCAACTAAACACCCACCTTGAAAAAAACCAATAAAAATGCATCCAAAACACTTACACACCTTCTACAACTGGATCTCCACTGCACTAGACAAACAGATACCAACAAACACCACATCCAGAGTTAACCACAAAAAGAACACATATAGGTCAATGACAACATCAGAAGAATGAAAACACAACTCAGCAAACTACAATGCAAATGAAGAAAATAAGGAGCTAAAACGGACAAATGCACGCTGCAGCCCTATAGCAGAGTATACAAAAGAGCCATCAATACCACAAGACACCCATACTCCACAAGCATAATTAAAGCAGACTGCCCTTCCAAAGAACTCCTAACAGAATTCCGTAATCCAGAGTGCTTAAACACAGAAACAACATGATCACATGACTTCTGTGACAGAATCTCCAATGAATTGATCTAAAAATTAACAAAGAATTAAAATTATCTGAAGGAGAACACAGAAAACATCACAACAATGCATGACCTAACCACCAAAGAAAGAGACAACAACAACCACCCATCAATGCATATTCTCAATACCTTGTCACAAGGATTTCATCAATATTATCATTGCAGTCAGACCATCAGGATCACCACCAGACTCAAAACCACCAAAAAACTTTGAAGATATCCTTCACTGAATCTGTGCAGGAGAGGTAGCCTGATGCCTCCTCAACCAGTTCCTGGAACAAGGTTCATTCTCACCTGACCTCAAAATCTCCTAACTCTCCTCAAAAAGAACTTACTACCAGCCAACATTAGAAGCACCCAGGAGCATATTCACTTACGAAGACAGTTGAAAACGTGGCTATTTCCTAGATAGCTAAACCACATGCATCCAGGGAACAGAGCCCGGAAAACAGTCACACCCTCAAGTGCAATCCTCAGCTTACAACCCACGAACTGCAAACAACCAGCAAACTGCTTTCATTATGCAGGTAAGTAAAAAAGGGCTGACCTATGGGTCGGCGGGACATTATAGACTCATGTACTTTCGTATATAACGGTTATGGCCCACAATAATAATACTAAAACCATAATACACAGCGGTCAGCAACTAATTGTAACTTATACCTATTAAATTGACATAATACATATGTTAGGCGGGTTGTCAATCACCAGCACCTTACTGCCAAGATCTCACACATCACCAAATGAGCAGGCATGGAATAACTGAAGAGATCTGTCACACATTACTGGACAATTTTGGAGGATGTTACTATAGTCCATTCAATGCAGGTCTGAAATATCTATACAATCTGACTGCTTCTTTACATCTCAAATAGACACTCAGATATGAGATGATAGTAAAAATGCCCATCCCTACAGATCTCGTCACTTCTCTCTTCCTCCAGCCTCACCAGCTCAGGGAACAACTATACACAAAATCTCAGATTGGACAACCTGGTGCATTAACCAGCAAAGTAGACTATATCATATGAAATACCATAAAGGGACCTGCAGAGCAGTTCAAAGCTAACAGCATACTCAAAACCATAAAACTGCATGTCTGCCTCTTACACTTCATCATTCAACACAATGGTACGCGCTGCGTCCCATAACACAATAACCACACTTCGGTATTCCTCACGCACAACATGAAAACACTTCCACATAGGATCAAAACAAAAACAACATCCCTCCAACCACACTTCCTACATAGTAGCATGCTACTCGTGTAGGCAAGTGCTGCAGCACCCCACATAGGGGTAGTAAGCGCTACATAAATGCTAGAATATAATACAAAATATACGTATGTGAGTGTGCACATGAGTATGCATGCATGTGTTTACATGAGTGTGCATGCATGTGAGTGTGTGCATATGTGCACGAGTGTGCACGGGTGTGTGCATATGAATGCATACATGAGTGCTTGCATGTGAATGTATGCATGCATGTGAATGTGTGTAGGTGAATAAGGATATGCGTGTACATGAGTGTGTGTGTGTGTGTTTGCACGGAGTCTCTATGTACATGTGAGTATGCATATGAGGTTGTGTATGTGAGTGTGTCTGTGCACATCAGTGTGTGTATATGAATGTAAGCATGCATGTGTGTATACATGTGAGCCTGTATATATGTGTGTTGAGTTCGTACTTTAATGTGTATTTATACATTAATTGTGTGTATTTTTAAGTGTACCTCATTGGAGATCTAAATTCTTAATAGAAATTGAATTGATTGAATTGATGGTGTGTGTGGGTGTGAGTGTGCACACATTACTGCGGGTGGGTGCACGTGAGTGTGCACATAAGTGAATACACGAGTGTATGTCTATGTGTAGGTGCACATGAGTGTTATGTATACATTTGTGTGTGCACGAGTGTATGTGAGTGTGTGTGTGCGGGACTCTGTGTACAAGTCCTGGTGGATCCACTTAGCCTTTCATCCTTCTAAGGTTGAAAAATTGACATTTGTTATTCAGCACCAAGATAACCCAAGAGGTGAATGTGCACTATGTATGACAAATATACATTTTAAGTGTGTGTGTGTGTGTGTCTATGTGTGTGTGCGTGCACCAAGAGAGTGTGCGTGTGTGTGTCGGCACATGTACATGTGTGTGCGCACAAGCACATGTGAGTCGATGTGTCTATGTGTGTTACAATGGCTGGGGCAGCACCCAGCAGTTTAGAGTTGAGTGCATTGGCAAAAATATTGTTGTTGCAGTCGGCAATGGTCATATGAATTGCTTCTCCTGGTAGGAAGCTAGGTGCTTTGACACCTGTACAATCATGCGTATTTCAATCCAGAACAGAAGGGGATGCTACACTTAGGTGTGTAATGCAGTTTTTTCCAAGAGGGGTGCTTATCTCACTGCTGAAAAGGCGCTTAGAGTAATAGAAGAATCCCTTCATGAGGCGCCAAGTGAACAGTCCAGGAACGTCTGCCACTGCACCCTGGAAAGTGCAGCTACTGCTTGAGTAAAGAAAGGTGTTGGTGGCAAAGCTGATCCAAAGTCCTGGGGAAAATAATAACAATGATCTGCAAAGGCACTGAGTGACAAGCTCAAGAGTAGTGACACTGTCTGGCAAGCTTGCTCAACTGCAGCAACAAAAAAACTTTGAGGAGTTGTAGGAAATTGGGTTAATGGTTGGGGGGGGGGGGTGAAACCCTACTAAAGCAGCAACCACAATCCTTGTCAGGGTGAAACACAAGTAACCCCAAATTAACCTGTGCTTAACCCTCGGGGTAGCTTGGCAGAAAAGCAGTCAGGCTTAACCTAGAGGCACTGTGTTAAGTATTTATGTAGCACTACAAACAGTAATAAAAATGAAAACACAACACAAGACAAATCCAACACCAATTTAAAAGAAATAAAGTAAAATGTAATAAATTAATTGACACCAAAAGAACATAAATCCAATCAATAGAACCAAAAATATGCAATTTCAAAGTCTAAAGGGAAGTATAGCGCCTAAAAGCACAAAGCGCCACTCGCAGTTATCTTGTCATCGAAGACCCGTGAAAGTCATAAGTTCAGACCGACCGCGATGGAGCATGTGCTCGAAGTAGTGACCATGTTGGTCGTGCTGAAAGTGTTACCTTCGAAATTCCAGCATAAAGAGTCCAATTTGTGGTGGAGGAGGTTGCGTGAAGCAAGGAGAGCATTGAGGACAGTCGTCACTGTACACGAAGAGCAGGTCGGGCGCCGCAGGCAGTCGTTGCTGTAGCCCAAAGATCCTGTTAGGCGTCACAGGCAGTCATTGCTGGTAATTTGCGTTGGTGGTCACCGGGGCTGTCGATGCTGTAGCACGAGGTGCAGATCTCACATTGCCGGTCATTGCTGGCGGTCGGTGTAGCATGAAGAGTCAAGCTCGCCGTGGCTTCGCGTTGGCGGGCAGCAAGATCTTGGTGCAAATGGGCCTATTTGTGGTCGCGAAGAGCCCAAAACTGCAGCATTCCTCCTTTCTTCAAGGAGGAACTCAACTGATGTCACTCCAAGGGTCCAAGGTCTGAGGGGCACTTCTTGGGGATCAGGAACTCACTCCAGAGGACAGCATGGCTCAGGCAGTTCCAGTTTCAGGTCCAGGCAGCAGGTCAGTGTCTTTTCAGCCTCGGATGAAGGGTGCAGGTCCAGTTTCAATTTCAGCAAGCAGAGTAGGCCTCAAGCTGCAGGGCAACAGGGCATCCTTCTTCTGTAGTATCCACAGGTCTAGGAGTGTACTGACGAGTAGGGTCTGAGGATCCAATATTTATACCTGGTGCCAGCAGTTGGAGAAGTTTCTAGAGGTTTTCACCACTAAATATGTTTGGAATTTCCTTCCTCCCTGCTATTCTATGGGGGCACAAAAGACTAGTGTGAAACTTTTTGTGAGTGTGCTGAGGCAGAGTCTTTGTGATGTGCAAGTGTGGTAGGTAACAGCTCCTCCTCCCTATCAAGTCAGAGATGGTCCATCCTGTCGCCTCTCACTGTCTTTGTACACAAAGACCAACTGCCAGCTTCTCCTAGTCATGTGACCCAGGATATAGGCTGTAGGCATGGAATGGTTAGTACAAGAAAATGCCAACTCCCTAAAAGTGGCATTTTCAAACGTGTGATTAAAAATCCAACTTCACCATTAAAGAGGACTTTTAATTACAATTCTTTAGACACCAAACTTGATCTGTCTCCCTGCTCCTAATTGAAAGTTACAGACTATTAAATGTAATAAGGTACCTCCAATGTTAGAATATGGGAGAGGTAGGCCTTGCAGTAGTCAAAAACGAATTTAGGAGTTTTTCACTACTAGGACATGTAAACGTTAAAAGTACATTTCTAACGTTTTAAATACACTCCACCTTTCCCTATGGGCCTACCCTAGGGGTGATATACATGATTTAAAGAAGAAGGTTTAGGCCTGGCAAAAGGTTTATTTTGCCAGGTTGAAATAGCAGTTTAAGCACTGCACACACAGGATGCAATGGCAGGACTTAGACATGTTTAAAAGGCTACTAAAGTGGGTGGCACAAGTGGTGCAGCAGGCCCAAAGGTAGGATTCAATTTTCAGACCCTGGGTGCATGTTGTACAGCTTTACTAGGGACTTAAAAGTAAATTAAATGTGGCAATTGAATGTAAGTCAATTCTACCATGTTTATAGGAGAGAGCACAAGCACTTTGGCACTCGTTAGCTGTGTCAAGATCGCAGAATCCTAAAAGTAAACAAAAACGGGTTCAGAAGATAGGAGAGTGAAGCAAAAAAGTTTGGAGATGACCCTACAGAGAGGGCCAAGTCCAACAGGAGTCTTTAGAGTTTGGCAGATGCAATACTTTCACCAAAAAATGGTGAATGTCCCATCTGCTCCTCTATTTAGGTGTATACAAATGTATATTTAGACTGCATACATTAGTATGCACTCTAAATAGGGTGAACCGGACATCCGCCAATTTTTGGCAGAAGCCACTCCGGAACTTTTGTCCTTCCACCGGCAAACAAGATTTCTACTAATGCAACTGTCTTCATACCTGCCTCCATCATGCTGAACATCCTGCCTAGGGGTCGAGATGTTCTCCATCGTGAGCTTTGAGGGTGTCGTAAGATACCTATGATTTTGTGAAGACTTTGGAACTATAGAAAGTACAACACTATCAAACTCCCACGAGGCCTGCACAAGAGGTGTCTGATTCCATTCTGATGAATCCATACTCTCCTACTTTGAAAGCAACTGAACCTATCCTGAAGTGTGCCACAAAATCTTGCAGACCCACAGACAAAATAATTGTTTTGCCATGACCACTGGTTCCTGAAATATTGGGCCTTAAAGTTTCGCCAGCACGCCCACAAGCAGCAACTGGAAAACTGGAAGAAGACTCCCACTCCCAGAACACCATAATATTTAGACCAAGACTAGATACTTTAAAAATATAAGACTGTGAACATCTCAGTCTCGAGAAGCACATGAAAAAGTCAACTGCTATCAGCCACTTTCAGCTACTAATATTGAGTTCCAACTAGTATAAAATGCAGGATAATATTCTGTCTGTCGTGCTCACGTCCTTCCAAAGCAAGGGACCAGGTGACCTTCATATGTAACAAACATGAACCTCAGATGATGTGACTAACAATTTGACAACTAATGTTACAAAAACATGGGTACATGTTCGACAAGAGGCAGGGCTTGGGATTCTGGGATACTCTTGAACGGATGTATGAGGTAATCACGCATGCTTTTACAACGCATGCCTTTACAATGCGGGCAATACAAGGAATGCGTCGTTACCACATGTTCCATTACAACGCCAGTTAGGAAAGTGCTGGACTTTGGAATAGTATATTTTACTCCAACTCCAGTCTGTGCAACAGTAGGGAAGGTGTTGGATTTAAAATCCAACAACGAGTTCCCTAAAGCAAGTTGTTGTAATGACTTGCGTGGTAATGGAACACGTGGTAATGATGCGTTAGTTGTAGTGCCTGTGTTGTAATGGCACTGCATAGTTCTGTGTGCGTGGAAAAGGCTGTTTCCCCTCTTGTAAGATGAAAAGCTGGTACTTCAGGGCAAAAGTGTGTTTTATTGCAGAAAATAATATACTAGTGTTTAGGGTAATTGAGTTTTGTTTTGCCAAAATGAAAAGATTGCATTTGATAGAAAAATATGTGAATTTTCTAAAAATTAACAGCTGATTTTTGGGGCACAGAATGATTGCACTAGTCCTGTCTTAAACCGTGATCTCTAAGAATAATTTTACATGTCCTCTATATGAACCTGAAAGTTCTTCATAACTTGAGGGACACCACTGCTGAGCCAGCTGTAATGGCTGAGATTGCAAGATGTGTGAAATGATTGTATTCCTCCAACGTTGCCTGTTGCAAGAAGATTCTCAGTTACAAAATATGATTGAGAATTGGTTGGAAGGGCAGGAAAGCACCTGAATGGCGGAATTGAAGCTAGATGCTAAGGTAAATCATTGGCCATATGACATTGCACATCATGAACTCCCTCTGTCACCTTTAGTGTTTTAGAAATTGTTCTGAAAAATACACTATCTTAGCACCATTTTCTGAAAATTGTCTTAGGACAAGGGAATGTGCAACACTTTTGGGGAGGGTCAGGCTTGTATGACTCTCCATGAAAGCATGGGAAATTTTCATGAGTGTTTTTTAAAAGCCCATATGTTTTAGCAAATTGCAGTTGTGTTAAAGTCGCCTATATCATTCTGGAGTTTCACGTTGCCTTATAACAAGCTGTCTAGGTATTAAGCAAGTAGGATATGTAGCTGTTATTGCTCAGTTAGCCTCAAAGCTCTTCCTGGCTCACCCAGCCTTGCCTGCTAGTGTTGCTGGGCCTGATCTCCCTGTCCCCCATCCTGTGACCAGGCCCTGTCTGCTAGTAGGCTCAAGACTTAGTGCCTCATTTATGAGGCCTTGCGACACTTTTTGTGACGCACCAGCGGTGTGAAAAATGCACCATGCTGTGCCCTATTTACAAAATGACGCATCTAGGCAGATGCGTCACTTTGTAAACCCCTATGCCACATTATACCTGTGCCAGGTATAATGTATGCAGAGTGGGCGTTCCCCCGCAAAAAGCCTTGTAGAAGTGGCGCATTGAAATCTATAAGATTTCAGTTCCCACTTCTAGGACGCCATTGCGTCAATATCTTACGCCTGCCTCACAGCAGGCGTAAGACTGACGCAGGCACATTTAACATGGGACTTGCCCGTGCGTAATGACCCACTGCTGAAGTTGCATCACTTTTGTGCCACACTCCAGAAATGCGTCATTACTGCGCCTACAGATACGTCAGAAATACTGACGTATCTGTAACTCCTTGCGACATGGAGCGCTGTTCATTAAATACGGCTCAGAGAAAAACTGTTGCATAGCTGTTTTCATGCAGCGATGCGACAGTGTTCATAAATGAGGCCCTTACTTTCTACAAGCCTGCTCTGTTGCCTTCCCTGCTGTTGCTAGATATAAACAGGCGGTGGAACTGCCCTCGTCGTCTGCATTGCTATGCTGTCCACTTCTGTCATGCAGACTATTTCACTGGGGCCCTGTGCTGACTGGTGTGACCTTGGAGGTGGACTACTATCAAGTCCAGGCAAGTGTAAAGTTTGGGAAACATCCCTTACAACACAGTCATTACAATGCACTACCTTTGCAACGCAACTGTCACAACGCAACTGCCTTTACATCGCATGCCATTACAACGCATGCCATTACAATGCATGTCACTACAATGCATGCCGTTACAACGCATGCCATTACAACGCATGCCATTACAACTCATTATAAGGTAAGTAATGGAGATTTTTTAGTTTTAGGGTGGGTATGGGTTTTGGGGTACATGGGAATAGTAATTTTTACCCCTACACTATCCAACACTTTCCCTACTGTTGACCTCACTGGAGTGGGAATAGTAATTTTTACCCCTACACTATCCAACACTTACCCTACTGTTGCACTCACCGGAGTGGGAATAGTAATTTTTACCCCTACACTATCCAACACTTATCCTACTGTGGCCCTAAAATTATTATGCATTGTAATGGTATGCATTGTAATGGTATGCATTATAATGGAATGCGTTGTAATGGTAGTATTAAAAAATGCGTTGTAATTGCATGCGTTATAGAATCATGCGATGTAATGGTAGTTGTGATGTAAAAACTGCGTTGTAAAAGCATGCGTTGTAATTTTTTGCGTTGTAACGTCATATATTCGTAAAGTTCACTGACCAACCTGAACATTATTTTGGGGTGAATATTAGGTAGGACTGAAAGCAAAGAGATGTATCTATTTTCTGAACAGGAGGTGGCAGTAAAAAGCCATCGGAGATTATGCACCATATGTAAGTTCTGCATTTCTTTGTGTTATCATGTTTGCACACATGCTAGTGTATGCCATGTGACTATAGCATTACATTACACCATTTTATAAAAGTGGCACTGCGTCATGTGCTTGGCTTATACAACTGTCTAACATTTATTTATAATTCAATTGGTCTTTGTATCAAGGCTCACCTGAAGTTTCCACGGGAACAAGAGGCAGGAGACTGAAGAGTAGGTCCCAACTTCCCAATACCAGATAGTCTGCCCAACAGGGTCAAAGCAAGACCAAAGTACAGGGGGAAGAGGGGAAACAAGGGGAGGAGAAAAACTGAAGAGGGTCCCTCGGCAAGACCTGGGCAGCAAGGATTCGTCACTGGAGACTTCTGTGATCCTGTAAGCAAAGTATCGTCAATAGACTACTCTCAAAATAATGTGAAACACAGGAGTAGGCAACCACTACAAATATATCAATGTTATCTACCTGATTTGTTCCCCTCTTCCACTAGTGTCCAATAGAAGTGTGTCAGGAGCCAACAATGAATTCTGCTTTCAACAAACATAAATAATAAAACAGAGAGAAAATTACCAAGAGTACACTATTCTTTTATGTAATTTGATTATACTGAAAGGTGCTTACCATTGTAGGGAACATAGAAAAATATACATAGCCCAAAAGTAACGGAGGCCTACTCTCCGACCCCTCTGATAGGCCTGAATCATAAGTAACAAAAATATGCAAAAAATGTGCAGGCTAACGTAATCTTATCTCCTTTAACTCGGAAATTGCAATGCTGACTGCTATGCTTCCATACAGCCAGGAATTATACCACAAAAGAAATGCAGATGCCCATTTTCGCCATGGAGATCCATTCAGATAAGTATATGCTTAGTAAACCATTTTAGATGCCTTAAATGCATGTAAGTGCAAGCGCGCTACCGCCTTGAACTGTGATTCTTTGTAGGCTTCTTTTTGTAATTGCAGGCGGGACCCCCACCGAGGACGCTGGGAGCCGAAGCGAGAGCGAGATGGTTCCCCGCCCAACTACGCTGTGTGAAGGGCCGAGAACGAGCAAAAGAACCCGTCGCAAGGAGTCGGGTGGCGAGAAGACTGAAGCCGCAGTGACCTGGAAACGGAGACGTGAAGGAACGCTCGGAAGAGCTGGAACGCGAAGCGCTCCTTCCGTCCGGACGGGGGCTTTTACGCTTGCGTGGCTCCGCCTCTGCCGCAGACTGCGGCAGGGATGGAGCATTTCCAACACTTTGTAGCATCATCTTGGTTCGGGCATGCAAAGTTGTTTCAATATCTTAGGGTTCTATGTATTTAATAATGTTATCAAGAATGTTCCTAATTTTTCCAAACAACAAAATGATTTCCTTAACTCACCCTCAACCCAAACCATTCCTTAGCCCACCCACTATCCTTTTTAGTTGGGTACACTGCATTGCTGGTTGGGAAACTTCAGTCTGACACCCACTAATATTATTCACTAAGCTACGCCCCTGCCTGTGAATGTCCTTCTTATACAGTTTGTAAAATTACAAAGTGAGTGGGTGCCTGTTTTCATTTTTCACCAACAAGTACATCTAGCCTTTCATTTCGTAGTTTGCACTGCTGCAATGGAGCTACAGGAAGTACTTCCTACTCACCTCTGATGTCACTTTCTATTTCAGGGATTGGGGCAGTTTACAAATGGATGCCATTCTAAATATGTAAAAACCTAACAAAAATGTTAAATATGAAATAGATTGAAAGAGTCTTTGATTCCGATAGAAAGTATTGTATTTCCAATGAGAAAAGAAAAGCATCATTCATTTGATTAAGTATGTGTCTGTCCCCTTTGACGCTCAAAGTGTGTGAATTTAAGTGTTGTGAGCCGAGAAGATTTCATAGTATGGCCGGCCGCTTAGCACACGGTGTGATCTTGTCCAAGTCACTTTATGTTCTTGAGCCAGAGCTATCTATTAGGCCTGCTTATTGCCTTATGGTTGCCATGGCCAACACTGCACAGACTATGGTGATTTTGTTTATTGTCAGAGGCCAGACCACCGTCCTCCCGGGCATCCTTTATGCGAGACGGCTACTCTATGACCAGTATATATCTCTTTATTTATTTATTTTTATTGTTTTTATAGGACAGACCGGGCCTGGAGGCCATTTGAGTGCTTTCCAATTAGATTGCATTGTTTGCAAGTAGAGATTGATAATCTGTTTCATAATGACTGCTTTACATTCAGAAGTCATACAGCTGAGGGTACAGACAGAGAGAATCAAATAAATTAGATTGACAGGAGTGATTCATTTCAGATGCTTTCTGAGATGGCGGCCAAGCAAGAGCTTTGTAATAGAAAGTAGCAGGTTTCAGCATGTTCGTGCTGTTGTCTAGAGTATGTGGGTGGCTGTTGGAGAGCTTAGGGCCTGATGATGCCTTTGCAGGACTGTCGAGCAAAGGGCATAGGCTGTGTAACAGGAGATGTTCTGAGACGATGGGGATGTGCAATAAACAGGGTATCAGTCTGGGAGGGAGTTTTAATTGTGGGACCACCGTGGGTTAGTTGAAAGAGCACCGCTGGTCACTGCTGCACCGTGCTTTTTCCCTCCAGGACCTTCATCAGTAGAATACGGTGTCTGGTCGCTAGGTGACTGATTGTCAACACCTGCCTGCTCCCTCCAGAACCTGTCCTCAACAACGGTAGTACCATGAGTGGCCTCTATAAGTCGCTGTTGCATTAATATGTGTCTGCTTTCTATAGGACCTCACCCAGGAGCATATTTACAAGGGAAGTAGCGGAGTGAGGCGTTAGCCTTCCTGGCTTAACGCCTCACTCCGCCACTTCAGAAACACAGGGCTGCACCATATTTACAAGAATATGGTGCAGCCCTGCATTTCCCCCTGCGCTGACGCTAAACTTAGCAGCCTAGCTCCAACGCAGGCACCCTTGCACCATAGCGCAAGGGTATCTGCGTGCAGGGGAAGATTGTTTATGTGCAGGAAGGTCCCCCTTCCTACACATAAACAATCTTTAAATGCTGTGTTGTAACTTCTATGTGTGCTGCTTAATGCAGCACACACAGAAGTTGCAAAACTGCATTTTAAAAAAATGATTGTTTATGTACAGGAAGGGGAGCTTCCTGTACATAAACAATCATTGGCCTTTTGCTGTCAAAACAGCAAAAACGAGGAGAAATGAAACATTTCTCCTCGTTGCGCCAGGGTAAGACCAGGTTTTCCCGGGTCTTAATTCTGGCGCTGCCTCCGATTTAAGCCTCCCTTGTAAATAGGGGGCAGCGTCAGAATCAATAGGTGTTGCCGCGGAATGCCCCCAGCAACAACCATTGCCCTCCCCTTTCATGCTAAGCATAGCGTGAATGGGGGTCCCTATCGCCACAGGAACGTCGTAAAAAATTGACGTTTCGGTGGCGATGGGGGCTTGTAAATATCCCCCCCAGTTTCCCTGTGTACAGCGTCTCTGGCGGTCACTGAAGTTCCAGTGACTGCTGGGAGAGGAGTTTCTAGTGTTGGAATTGAACGTGGGAATCATATCAGGATTCTTGTTGCTTAGAACGTCTCGAAAAAGACCAATAATTGGCAAAGCCAGTTGGTCTCGCCTTTTGGCTCTGTCAATGAAGACCAATTGGCTTTCCCAATGTTTTTTGCTGATGGTGTTTAGCATTAGCAAGAAGAAAAAAATTGTTATTGCTGATGTTGTAAAAGCATGATAATATATACAGTCACATCTGTCATGACGCGATGGCCCTTTGGTGTTAATTTACCATTTCAAGATGGAGGATGCTCACCTTGGAGTGGTAAATTAGGAAAATAGAAAAAGTGTGCACACGTGCATTTTTTCTTGGAAAGGAGCAGCCCAGAAGCAAATTGCACTTTTCAAGCCATCCAAAAAAAAAGAATTACAAAAAATGCAGAGGGAGCAACAGTGGCGCGGTGAGGGTGGAGGACGAAAGTAAACACAGATGAAGAGTGGAAGAGAGGTGGAGCAACAGAGAGGTTTATTAGAGGGATGCTTTAAAAAAAAAAAGCCATACGGGACAGTTAGCTATAAGGAAAAGCAGCAAATGAGCTTGGGGAAGCCTCAATGAGAGTGCAGGAGGCGAGGGGGCGAGGGTGCTTGTTAGTTTTGGATTACCTTAGCTGAGAAGGCATAACTCTTAAATTAACTAGGAAACGCAAACCATATATTTCCCACCACCCATCAGCACAGGAAGTGGCATCACTGTATCTCCCATCATCCATCTGGACAGGAAGTGACATCACTGGTTTTCCCGCCATAACTGTCTTTAAAAGAAGCTAAGCAAAAGGACTTGATTTCCCATCACCCGTCAGCAGAGCAAGTGACATCACTGGATCTCCCATCATCCACCTGCACAGGAAGTGACATCACAGAATTTCCCATCATCCATCTAGACAGGAAGTGAAATTACTGGCTTTCCAGCTAAAGTCGTCTTTAAAAGAAGAAGCCAAGCAAGAGGACTTAATTTCCCATCACCCATGAGCACAGGAAATGACATAATGGCACCCTGGACTCCTCCCCCTAACAGGACCTACTTAATGACAGCAGCATCACTGATGCACAGTGGATGCGCGCAGCGTGCGCTCCACTGGCATGCCAAAGGCAAGCCCATTTGTGCCCGTCCAAGCCAGGACCGTGCCCAGCACCAGGAAACCTAGTCCGATCACCACCCAGCGATACCCTGCAGTCCTCCTTAGGTTGCTAGACCACGGATTCTGTTCCTCCAACTGCTGCCGTGCCGCACCTCACATCACAGTAGGAGCTTTCACCTGTACCCACTGCCACTTCTCCAGCAACTACCCACCCATATCCACCACACAAATACTAACAACACCCTCAACTCCCCCTCCCAACACACACCACACAAGCACCAACAATGCTTACACTCACACCCTACACCACACCTCAACCCCCACTCGCATGCATGCTTCTCAACACATGATCACTCAGCAAACACACAACCGAAATATGGGACCTTCTGAGCAGTGACGCAACTGACATCCTCTTCATCACAGAGACCTGGCTCAAACCCTCATCGGCTCCCAACATCACAACAGCAATCCCAGCGGGCTACAAGATCTCTCAAAAGGACCTCCATCACAAGTCAGGAGGCGGACTCGTTTTCATCTGCAAGGAATCCATCAAATGCACAACATCTACAGAGAACGCCATCCTATTCATGGAACATCTGCACTTCAAGCTGCAGATCTCAGAAAAAAATCACCCTGAATGGAACCCTTGCCTACTGACCACCAGGACCCGAGCAACCTTTACCAACCTCATCACCAACTTTGTTGTTCCACTCACCATTAACTCCAGAGTCTACATTTTCTTGGTGACCTCAACTTTCACCTGGAAGACCGAAATGACCCCTGCTCCACAGTACTCCTCAAAAGCTTGAGCAACATCGGACTTACCCAGCTCATCACAGAACCAACACAAAACGCAGGACACATACTGGACAGCATCTTCACCACAAGTGATAGCATCAAATACAACTCCACCACACAGCTCAAATGGGCCGACCACTTCATCATCCACTTCCAAAACAACACACCTCAAATCAACACCCCTACCAGGTTCAGCACTCCAAGTTGCAGCTGGAGCAAAATCACAGAAGCAGGCAGGCTTAGCATCTTCAGCACTGATTAGTCTAGCCCCACAGACAACCTCAACAAGGACATCAACAACTTCAACAACTGGATCAAGAACTGTGCAGATTCCCTCACACCCATCAAACCCAACAAGCATAGTAGATCAAACAAGCAGGCCAGCTGGAACACAGAAGACCTCTGAGACACAAACAATACTGTAAACAGCTAGAAAGGAAATGGAGAGCAGCCACAACACCACAACAGAACTGCCTACAAAGCTGCATTCAGACGCTCTCATCAGCTAATCAGAGACACCAAGAAAAAAGCACTAGTGGACCACATCAAAGGAAGCTCCAATAGCTGCAAGGGGATCTTCATGAACGCCAAGGTCTTCATCTCACTCTCGGCCACTGTCAACAACATTACTGCCTCCCAACAACTATGCAACAACCTATCCAACTTCTTCCACAGCAAAATCGCAAACATCTACAGCAACTTCACACACCAACCCAGCCCCAGAGAACTCATCACGAACCAACCCACCACCAACCAAGACGGCCACCTGACTGAATGGACAACATTCACCAGAAATGACACAGCGGCAATCATGTGGCCCATCCACTCAGGGGCCCCAACAGACCCATGCCACCACCGCATCTACAACCTGGGAACATCACCAATCAGCAGCACCCTGACCTGTGTCATCAACACCTCCATCACGTCCGCCACTTTCCCAGAGGAATGGAAAATTGTAGAAATAGACGTACTCCTCAAGAAGCCCACAGCCGACCTGAATCAACTGAGTAAATTCCGACCCATCTCCCTGCTGCGCTATCCAGCCAAATTAATTGAGAAGGCCATTAACAAGCAACTCACAACCCAACTCGAAATTCACCATCTTCTAAACAACATGCAATTAGGATTCAGAAAGAACCACATCACCAGAACACCAGATACGGTAAACCACCAGAGACTACTGCAAGTTCTGGAGGACATTGGGATCAGAGGCAAAGCGCTAGCGCTTCTAAAATCTTTCCTATCAGGTAGGGAACAATTTGTGGCCTTCGCAGGTCACAAGTCACTGAAATTCACACTGCCATGTGGGGTCCCCTAGGGCTCGTCATTGAGCCCTACCCTTTTTAACATTTATGTGGCCCCACTGGCGAGACTAGTTATATCTCTGGGCTTCGCTGCCATATCTTACGCGGACGACACCCAGATAGTGGTCTCAGTGACAGGCTCCCCTGATGAAACTGCTGCCCAGTTCCATACATGTCTCAGCCAGGTTGGGGCTTGGATGACCTCAAATTGTTTGAAGTTAAACACTAGTAAGACTGAAGTCTTACTTTTTGGCAAAAACAATTTCTGGACCCCTGCGTTGTGGCTGCCAGAGTTTGGTCCGTTCCCCTGCCCCAAAGATAAGGTCAAGAACTTGGGGGTGACCTTCGATTCTAGGCTCTCCTTTGAAGGGCATCTCAACCAGGTCACCTCGGCCTCCTTCTACACATTAAAAATTTTAAGAAGGATTCTGCCTTTCATCCCAGCGGAATTGAAGAAGTTAGTGGTCTCAGCCCTGGTGTTATCTAGAGCGGACTACTGCAACGGGCTTTTCATGAATCTGCGTAAACACTGCCTTAATAAGTTGCAGTTGGTGCAAAATGCCGCTGCGTGGCTTTTGCTAAACCTTCCAAAATATAATTCAGTCTCCTCGGCACTCAAAAAACTGCACTGGTTGCCGGTGATCAGAAGAATTGAATTCAAGGCGCTTTGCATTGCGTTCAAGGCCACCCACAACGCAGGGCCAATGTTCTTGAAAAAGAACTTGCACCCAGATGTGCCCGCTCGTCAGCTCCGCTCAGCACACTCTTATAACCTGGTAGTACCTAGGTTCAAAAAGACTGCTTGGGGGGGGAGGAGTTTCCTGGTCGGTACAGCCCGACTTTGGAATTCAATGCCCGATACATATCAAGAAAGAAAATCAACTGCCAGCTTTTAGGAGGGCTCTGAAGACGTGGCTGTTTAACCTCTGAACTGTGTCCTATCGGCTCCTCTCTCGACTTATGCTGAGTTAGCGCCATGATACCCAAGGGTGAATGTTTCGCGCTCTTACAAATTTCCTTTTCATTTCATTTCACTCTTCGCGGCCACCGCTGACATTCGAAACATCCTGGGCTGAGGAGAATCACTGACCCTCATCCTGCTTGACCTCTCTACAGCCTTCGACACTGTCTCCCACAACACACTCATCAGAAGACTCCACAAGACAGGCATACAAAGATCCGCTATCAAATGTATCTGTTCCTTCCTCACGGGAAAAACCCAAAGGTTCAGGCTGCCACCCTTGACATCAGAAACCAAGAAACTGATATGCGGAGTCCCACAGGGATCGCCCCACTCTTTTCAACATATACATGACATTTCTCGCCAACATCATCTGATCACAAGACATCACCATCATCTCCTGCACAAATAACACCAAACTCATCCTCTCCCAGACAGACAAGACAAATACCACCATAACCAACTTCACCAACTGCATGACCATGGTAGCAGACTGGATATGAAGCAACTGCCTGAAGCTCAACTGTGACAAGATGGAAGTACTGGTCATCAGCAACTAGACTTCCTCATGAAATTTCACCTGTTGGCCATCAGAGCTAGGACCAACACCCACACCCACAGACCATGCAAGAAATCTAGGAATCATACTAGATGACAAACTCAACATGACGGCTCAATTTAACTCAGTGTTGCACCTCCTGCTTCCACATCCTATGTATGCTGCAAAAGATCTTTAAATGCTTGCCCCAGACACCAGACGGACCGTTTCACAAGCACTCATTACTAGCAGGTTGGACTACAGCAGCACTCTCTACACCGGAATCTCCAAACAACACCTACATAGACCCCAGACCATCCAGAATGCAGCTGCAAGACTCATACTCGAACTCCCACACCACACCTCAGGAAGCTGCACTGGCTCCCCATTCATAAGAGCAGCCAATACAAACTTCTCACGAACACATACAAAGCCCTACACAAACCAGTTCCAGAATACCTGAACAGCTGCATGCACTTTCACCAACCCACCAGACACCTAATGCTCTGCCTCACTGTCACTCGCACATACACCCTGCATCCGCAAAAGCAAAACTGGAGACCACTCATTCTCCTACATTGCACCCAAGACATGGAACGACCTCCCTCAACACATCAGAGCCTCCTTCTCACTTGTTGAGTTCCAAAGAAGCTGAAGACCTGGCTCTTCATATAAGCACCTTGGGACCACACACCTACACACCTTGCCCAAGCACCAGGATACCCTCTTGGGGGATTAGTGCGCTATACAAATCAACATAACATATGCCTCTCCTCTCTGATTTGTCACAATCATTGTTTCTCTTCTGGCGCCTATTGATCTCCAAAGATTGAAGGAGAGAGATACAGTCAAGGTGGCCACTAGCATTGCTATTTTTAGAAGTCATTACCAAGCATTCAAGGATATTTTTTAAAAACATAAAGTCTGGTACTTACCTCATTGTGGGGAGAATTACTTTACAATACTGATTGAAACTGGTTGCACTGTACCTTTTGACTCCATCTACTTCTCATCGGAAAAACAAATATTGAGGAGCAATTTACAAGAGAATATAGAAAATTGAGTTATAAACAAATCTTCATCTCTTGCTGGTGCATCTTTGTTCTCCGTACCTAAGAAGTCTCAAGAACTCAGACCATGTGTGGACTGTTGAGAACTTAATAAGAGTTCCATCAAAGATAGCTGTTTTTTACCACCCATAAAAGACATCCTTGAATCGATAAGAGGTGCCACTATATTCTCAACATTAGATCTTTCTGGGGCCTATCAGCTTCTACAAATCAAACTGGGTGATGAATGGAAAATGGTCTTCCGTACTCCATTGGGCACTATGAATTTCGTGTTATGCCATTTGGGCTATGAAATGCTCCTCTCATCTTTCATAGATCCATAGACCATGTATGTCTTTGCCAATGTCCTTAACCAATTTGTTGTCATGTATCTGGATGACATTTATTCTGATTTATCCCAGAACACCTGCAAAACATAAGGAATATGTAATCAGTATACTTTTCAGATTACATCAGTGCAAGGCATTTTGCAAACTGAGCAAGTGTGAATTTGAGAAACAGTAGGTTGATGGCTAAACTCTTAAGATGTGCCCATGGATCTTAAGAAAATCTCTGCAATCCCTGAATGGCCTACTTCTACCTCAGTTAAAAAGACTCAGTTCTTCCTAGGCTTCATGAGCTTGTACGATCAATTTATCAGTTCTTTGCTAATTTAACCAGTTAGATCATACAGACACTAAAAAAAGAATATTTACTTCAAGGTTCTCATTGGGATACTCAAGCAGAACAAGCCTTCTGTAAACTCAAGGAAGCGTTTACTCAAGCACTTGTTTTACACCATCCAAATCTTGCTAAGTTCATCATAGAGACTGATGCCTCGGATAGAACTGTGGGCACAATTTTGCAGCAATCTCCGGATAATGACAGTCTTGAACCTTCCTTCATCTGTCTTTCTTATGTGCTGAATGACTGTGAACAAAACTATTCAGTCTTAGAAAGAGAATTTCTGCAATGAAACTTGGGGGTATATTCACAAGAACGTGTGATAACTACCGCAAGAGTAGCGTAACGCAACTTTCAATATCGCAGCCCATCGCGGGAAAATAACCCTGTGTCAACGTGGAATTCACAACAAGGCGGTACCATGCGATAGTCACCAGATAACGCATCAAATGTCAGCGTGAAAATCAACGCCACGCCGAAATAATGCGAAACGCGAACGCGAGAAACCATGCGATGAGGCCAATCGCGGTACAAAAAGTAGCGAAAACCAGCCTCAGGCCTGCAAATCCCACGCGTCTGGTGGGAAATTGCACCATAAAAACCACAGACACAACACACCAGAAACAAGCCAAAGCACGTAGCAACATGGATGCACCCTGACCTCGCACAGAGGGCAACGCGAACCCCACAACCCCCGCAGACCACCAGCAAGGAACAACTGGCTCGGGGATGGCCATGGAGAAAAGGGAGAGGAAGACGGGGTGCAGACCGCAGGAAAACAAGACCAAGGCCACGGAGGCGACAGAACACTACCAGCAACTGACCCACAAGCAGAGCACCTGGAACGCAGTCGGAGTGCCCAGGAGGCCAATCCAGGAGGCCAAGAGGCGCCGGTAGGACGTGACAACCTAAACCAGGTACAAACCCGCTGCCAACAGGAAGGCAGCAACGGCGACAGGAGGTGGCAGTCCAGCGCCACAGGAGGAGCTGGAGGAAACCCAGGCCACAGTCATCAGTGTGGAGAGGGTGCAAGGAGTAGGGAGTACAGACACAGCTCGAGAGGACCCGACACAACAACAACAGGGTGAGGATCCAACAGGGACTGGGGGGACGGGGGGAGATGGGCACAATGCCACACATGCACAATGAGGTGTAACACACTGCACACCCACAATTACCCAGGGACATGTCCCCCATCCCCGTGGCACACTGCAGCACACACACATAGCAATCACAGCACATACCATGACAATGTGGCACAAAGTGCAACTCCCACACTGCAGAACAGGGGGCACAACTGGGTCCACCCAGGCTCAGAAACAGAACAATCACATTGGACAGAGCAGGGAACTGTGAGATGCACATCTACCCCTACAACCCCACATCAGCCATGTAGGCCAAATGTACACTGTCCCAACTCAAATAGCCACCACTCCCCAAACAGTCACAACGTACATTGTCACACAGTCTGCATGTCGACAAGAACAAGGTGCCAACACAATGCCAACATGCACCTCCCCTTCACAATGCAGAGGGACAAACAACACCTCCAGCAGGTCAGAACAGACAACCCATCAGTGATGCCTGAGACGAACACCACACCCTTGACACCGACGCCCTACAACAGCCCATGGACATCCCACACAACCCACCACCAGGACCAGGGCAGACAAGCTACTCAGAGGAGAACCCAGCCCCTGCAACAGACCACACAGCATGTAGCACCCGCAATCACGGCTGCCTCACAACACTTCACCCACCCACACATGGCACCCCAATGCCAGGTGGCAGAATGCCAAAAGGAGGTGGCCCAACAGGTGAGGGTGTTGCCGAAACCATGGAATGCGAACTAGAACCCATACATGGGTGTCCAATACCCTTCAGGGACCACCTACACCCCACAAAGGAGACCCACACCCCCACAGAGACACATGCACATATCATGTTGAACTGGCTACGGGCACGTGCGCCCGGCCCCTTTATTGGCAGGGCCACATGTACAGTGACGCCTGTGCTGGACGTGTGTGGGGTGAGTATAAGCCAGCCCGCACGGAGTGCTTGGTGCTGGCAACAACCTGAACAGTGGACACCAGTTTAATGGAAACAGAAAACACCAGCATAACAGAGTCAAATGCAGAGCAACATGGAGGGATTCAGAGTAAGGACAGAGGTCACCCAATATTCAGTCAGGAGGTTCCGTGAGTCGCAGTGCACTGAGGTAGGAGCACTAGAGAAGAGCGCGCTCATGTGAAGAAATTGCTAGGATTGTGTCCCTTCGGGTTAGTCCTGACGCAGATGCAGTGGGGTGTGTTACACCTGCATCAACTTCCTCATCAACGTCCCAGGTCTCCCACACTGCCTGAGGTGACAGTTGCGTCCACAGTCCACAGCGCAATACCCAGTATTAAATCCGGGTGTGTAGCTTGACTACCGCCACCAGTCTGCATTCCTGCCTTGGGGATGTTGCCACCTGCCCTCCCATTGTCTGTGCCTTCTCCCGTCCGCACACTTGACACATCCTCCTCATCATGGTCCCAGGTCTTCCCCACTGCATGAGGTGACATTGCTGCGCAACCTCACAACAGCACAATACTCAATCAGTAACGGACAATGGCTTGCGGTGCACTGAGTCACTGGCACCTGGAGTGCTGAGCAGGGTATCAGGCCGATGATGGCATCCACGACAGGTCTGAGCAACTCTGTAGGTCTGTCAGGACCACCCTTTCGACTCTGGCAAATGGCGGTTGGAGGTGGTCCTTGCGGTGGTGGCGTGTGCCTCCTGCGGTGATGCGACGTCCGGGCCGGTCAAGACACAATGCCATGTGTGGGCCCTGGTGGCCCGCAGTTGGGGCCGGAGGAGGCGGACAGCGCAGGGCCACAGACACATGGAGTTGATGACCCCAAGACCGTCGCTACAGAGGCCATTCAATGTCTCAGAAGAAGGGGTCCCAGGCCTGAGCAGCACAGAGTTAGTGGCCCCGGATGCACTGCGGCCGGCACAGGCACCCAGCCACGGGACGGTGACTTGCGGTGCAGTCAGATGGGCCATGCGACCTGAGCGGGTCCCCATCAATGTCTGAGGTGTATGTTGCGGAGGGTTTCGGGGGACAGTGGAAGGTGTCCTCCAGGGCATGATGCGGAAGGTCTGATGTTATCTGGAAGCAGCAAATGGAGGAGTGGAAAGCGCAACCCTCGTTTGCACCAACAATTCGGGATCAGCTACATGAGGATGAAAACTAGCCCCTAGTCCATAGACACAAACGCCACCAATGTACGACCAGTGAGTGTCCATGAATGTCGGGGAACAAACTTAGTGGCACAGGTGCTGTGAGGGGATGCAGTCTGCGATGATGCCGGTACACATATGTGAACTCCAAGAATGCCAAATCAAGGCTCTGTGACCTACTGGACCGCAGTGTAGGCCGGAGACAGCGGTCAGCAGTGGCCCACAGCCATGGGTGGTTGGCTCGCGAGGCACAGAGTTAGTGACACAGTGGCAGTTGTCGGTAGTGTTCAATCACCTCCGTGATGCTGATCCTGTTCCCTCCGGACTGCAACGTGTCATCCTCTTATGCCCCTCCGTGCGTGCGAAGAAATGTATTCGGCCTTTTGAATTACCAATGTTCAGTTCCAAATCTGTGATCCCACTCGTGCGCAGCGTAGGCTGAGGGCAGTGGTCCGCGTAGGCCCACAGACACGTGTGGTTGTGATGCCATGCACAGACTTGTTGCCACCACATCGGAGGGTGTATAGTGAATTGTTCTCTGCCTTAAATAATGTTCACTGCAATGGTGTAATCAAGACTCAGTTCCAAATGTGTGACCTACCTGACCGTGGTGTAGGCCTGAGGCAGCGGTCAGCACGGCCCATTCACCGAGTGTCTCCGGCTTGGGTTGGATGGCCCCACCGGCCTGCGTAGTTCAGGTTCAGTGGCACCACGTGTTAAGGTCACCTCCGTGTATGTGACCCGGCATTCTTCCGGACTGAGCCGCATCTTCCTCTTACACCTCTCCGTGCGACCACTGGTGTGGACTCCGCCATTCGTGCTTTGCGACTAGGTGCTGGATGTGTGACCTACTGGTCAGCAGGGTAGTCCTGGTCCCTCATCCACGTGTTGCCGGCTGGCGTTGAACAGGGTTAGTGACACCACGTGTAGCCGGCTGGCGTTGAACAGGGTTAGTGGCACCACGTGTCGCAAGATGCCCATATGGAACTATGCCTCACTGATCGGGGGGTCTGGTGCTGTGGCCACTGGCCCGGATTTGGGGTCACTGCCATTCATGACTCAGGACACAGTTTCACATATGGGACCTACTGGTCTGAAGAGTAGGCCGGGGGCGGCAGTGGAGTAGGTCAACGAAAAAGGAATAAAGCGGGCCTGTGTCGTGGAGGCCGTGATGGTCTGAGGTGGCTGCCAAGGTCTCTGGCCTCGGGCTTGGGGCTTGCGCCGGCACGTGGTGGGCCCTCCTTGACACACGCCGGTGTCGGAAGGTGTTCACTGTGGCCTGACGGGTTCGTGGCCCCGCGTGCCGGGGTCCGTCAGGCGCACGGCATCGCAGGCAACTCCGCTCACGAGGATGGCGTCGGCCTCGTGGCGAGGTGGGAGGCGCCGCCCTGGCAGAGACGTGGGTCTTTCCGGAAGAGGACCACGCCCAGGCCTACGTGCTTTTTATTCACACCCCTATGCTGGTGTGGCGTACGCCGGGCCATCCCACTCCGCTGACGCTTAGGGGGGGGCGTAACAGGCAACATTTCCGCGAGGTCCCCCACTGGCTGGGGTGACATGGTGGCGTCCACTGTCCACTACACTCCATACGCAAGCGGTGTATTTCGCCATGGATATGGGTGTGTTCTGCATACTGCGAGGTGTCCAGCACATCTTCGGCACTCTTGGCATTGTGTACTTTCCCAATCATGGTTCTACTGCATCCTTCACACATGCCTGGTTGCCACCTCTCCACACATTCGGCTATTATGTGGCTGAGGTGCCATGCCGTTGCTGGCTCATGTTCAGGGCTTGCCCATGTGGACATTGTAAGTTGTTCTGTCGTGTCTGGTGGGTGGGCATATTGTTGTGCCTGTTGCATTTGATTTTGTGACGTGTGCATTGCCAGCGTTGTGAGTTGCATGGTTGTGGAATTGAGGTGTGTGGGGTGTTCATTTGTATATTGCCAAGGGGCTGTGCATTTCCCTTGTTGCCATCCTGGGAACGCTGGTTGATGATGGACTGTCGGAGGATGAAGGTATCATGCACACTGGCTGTGTATTTGAAGGCGACATTGTTGGGTGTTCCACGGTGTTCTGTTGTTGCCTGCACATTGGTGTGAGACGTGTGCTTCCTGTTGCGGTGATTGTGTGCTGTGTCACCAGGGGGCACAGGTAGTACATGTGTGCTGTGTATTGCCCCCAACACGTGCGTGCATCCTGCTTGGGCGTATGGTCCTTGCTTGGTCTCCAGCGGATCCTGCGCATTGTGTTGTACGTATGGGGACTGGGGTACCAGGGTGATGGTGATGTCCAGGACAGGTGTGGGGGACTTGGATGTGGCTGGCTGTGAGACTCCTCAGACTCTGGCGGGTGTTGGATGGGGGGTACCAGGGGCCAACAGGTGCAGCCATGCCATCAGCTTTGTGTGGGGTGGGATGTTGGTTGCCCGCTGTGTTGTTGCCGTAGGCCTGTTAGGCGATGATGGTCAGGATGCGTAGGTTGGTTGTCCCTTTCAGCCTGTAGTGGACGGTGACATTGTCAGATGTTGGGTCTGTACGGCTGGTACGTTTCCTGGGGTTCCGCTGTCTTTGTCTGCGCTGCGTCTGTGATGGTCCGTGGGGGGTGTTCCGGGTGTGGGTTGGGGTCCTGGGGTGGTGGCGGTGGGTGTTGTGGCCCTCTTGGGTGTCCGGGCCCCATGATGAGTGGCTCCATGGCATCTGTTGCCCTTCGGATGTGGCCCTGGGCTGTGCTCCCTTTTGTTGTGCTGGCTGCCGTCCGACTTTACACCAGGTTAGAGCAGGTGAAGATTTCCTGGTGCTAACGCGCCTTATCGCCTGTTTTGTGTTTTTATCGCCGATGTGGCTGGTCGTTGAGAATGTTGAGGTGTGCTGTTGTCTCGACTTTTGTCACGGGAACGCCTACTCTGCATCTCATTAGCGATATTTGCGGGGGTCCTCTGTGGCGATGTTTTTTGCGGCTGCTATCACGGGTAAACTGGTGCTGTGGGCTGTTAACACCGGCTTGTGAATGGGGAGGTAAATTTATCATGACTTTGGCTGCGATAAAGTGCTGTTAATTCGGCGATGGCTCCTTGTGAATATGCCCCTTGGTTGCATGGAACGGAGGCCTCATTTGACTGGAACTCAACAGCCCTGTGATATCTGGCCTGATCATTGACATTTACAGTATGTATGTAACTTGCAATGCAGGAGCAGTCATCAAGCTTGATGGGCATATTTCTTTGCTCAATGTCACTTCACCATTGCTTACATTCTTTGCTCCAAGGAATACTCTTGTTGATACTCAGTCTAAAAAGTATTCTGAAATTCCAATTATCTTCGATCAAACCATCATTTATCCACATTGAATCACTGGTGCTGTCCTGACATTCTTACAGAGAGTATGTCTCACTCGTTCCCAATTAGATCCAAAGGTGCTAGAAGATCTGACTATACTATTAACCTGATATGAGGATTTGTATTTTTGACAACATGTTCTGTACAATACCAGCAAGGAACTCTATGAGGAAATATTATGAATGTGCCATGACACCGCCATCACCGGTCACAGTGGAGTTAACGCCACTCGAGTTATTAGTACAATGCTTTTGGTGACCATATGCTTCCAAACGTTTTGAGCTATATGTTCTGACTCATCCAATTTGTGCTCAAGAGAAATCAGTACATTCCAAACCATTTGATTATGTTCAACCTCCACCAGTTACTCCTGAACCTTGGCACAGAATATCAACCGGTTTTATAACCACCTTCTGAAGGATATCAAGTCATAATTATTACTGTAGATTTATTCTTTCGGATGGTTCATTTTTGTCGTTTAAAGGCAATATTATCTACTTCCAGCATGGCTAAATAATTAATCACAGACTTTTTGGATTACATAGACTTCCTCATACCATCATTTTGGATGGAGGCTCCCACTGTATTTCTCATTTTTGAAGAGAATTATGCAAGGTTTTACATATCAGTCTGATTTATTTTTCTGGTTTTCATCCTCAGACTAATGGCCAGACTGAGTGAACTAATCGAAGTCTAGAAACATTTCTAGGGTGCTTCTGTAATGCTACCCAAACCAATTTGAGTTATTTTCTTTATATTGTAAAATTCTCCTATAATGACTCTATTCACAGTGCTACCAAGGACTCGCCAATTTTCTGAAAACAAGAATTTCATTCCAGGGTCTTTTGATCTACTCCTCATATCACTCCATTGGTCCGAGAGGGATTGGAGCTTATAAATTATTTACAGAAACAAAGATACAAGATCAGGGAAAGTCGGCTTCATTCCAAGGAGAGTAGGAAAGAATATGCTGGCTTTCACAGATCTCCTGCACCAACTTATTATATGGGAGACCAAATCTAGTCCTTTATGTTAGGTGCTCATCTAGTGAGTTAAAACCTTGCTTCTATGGTCAATTCTGTACTTCTCATGCATCAATTCTGTAGCCTTTACCTTTTTTCCTGCCAATGAAGTGGAAGTTTCATCCTGTCTATCATATATCCCTCCTCAAACCCTTCAAGACTGATTCATTTCAACATTGCTTCCCTAGACACGGTATTATCTCAGTCCATGGTTGAATGGAATCTGAAGTTAATGAGATTTCAGTTTCTTGTTGATTGGAAGCAATACCCTCCTTGAGGGCAGTCTTGGAAGATGCCTCTTCTGTAAATGCTCCTGTATTAATTCATAATTTTTAGATGAATTGCAGAGAAAACCAAAGATTCAGAAGGGAGGTATATTGTGCCTTGAGGATACATAAGCAAAAGGAACAAATGATAGACGAAATGCTGAACAATGCAAACATTCACCCCAAGTCACAAAGATCTGGGTTTAATCCATCGTTCTTTTGCTCACCACGCCACCCCAGTTTGGACCCAGCCATGTGTCTCATGGGAACAGTCCAGCCCGAACTACAAAGCCAATTCCTCCCTGGACCGGAAACAAGCATCCTTGGACCGGTTTCGGGGCATCACGCCTCATCAACCAGGCTAGCTTGAATCCAGTGGCGCAGTGAGCATGGGACCCACGTCTGGGCATATCCTTCCCACTTAGGACGACAAAAGCAAAAGGGACAAATGATGGACGGAATGCTGAACAATGCAAACATTCACCCCCAGTCACAAAGATCTGGGTTTAATCCATCATTCTTTTGCTCATCACGCCACCCCAGTTTGGACCCAGCCATATGTAAATCAGTCTTGACCCTGTGCCTCATGGGAACAGTCCAGCCCGAACTGCCAAGCTAGGTCCTCCCTGGACCACAAACATGCATCCTGGGACCGGTTTTGGGGCATCACCCCACATCAGCCAGGCTAGCTTGAATCCAGTGGCGCAGTGAGCACGGGACCCACGTCTGGGTATACCCTTCCCACTTAGGGTGACAAAAGCAAAAGGACCTGGCCTGGCAGTATGGGCTGGACTGTTCCCATAGGGAACAGGGTCAAGACTGATTTGCATGTGGCTGGGTTCAAACTGTAATGACATGGAGAGCAAACAAACAATGGCTTTAGGCCCAGATCTCTGTACTGGGGTGAATATATGACATTGTTCTGCATTCTGTCCATCAATTGTTCTTTTGCATTTATCACACCGAGTGGGAAGGGTATGCCCAGACATGGGTCCCGTGCTCTCCATGTCACTGGAGTCAAGCTAGCCTGGCTGATGAGGGGTGAAACCCCGAAACCAGTCCTAGAATGCTTGTTTCCAGTCCATGGAGGACCTGGCCTGGCAGTTCGGGATGGACTGTTCCCATAGGGAGCAGGGTCAAGACTGATTTGCATATGGCTGGGTTCAAACTGTAATGACATGGGGAGCAAAAAAACGATGGATTTAGGCCCAGATCTCTTTACTGGGGTGAATGTATGACATTGTTCTGCATTCTGTCCATCAATTGTTCTTTTTGCATTTGAGGATACATAAAATGTCAAAATGGCACTCTGATTCGACAAATCTATGCAACTTTTTTCCACTAAGCCTAAACCTGTGCAAGCAACACCTTACGAGGAAAAGGTGTTTGGGAAAGCTTATTTATTTCTGAAAGGCATTTAACTACCTTCCAGAAACCTCCATGTTGCCTTCTCTCTCCAGTAGTTTTCTAGGAAGAGGCTGGACTATATCATCATTCCAAATCAAAGATGTGGCACAGTGTATTCCATGGGTTTTTCTAATCCAAGATGGCTCCTGTTCTTCCTCAGATAAAATGTTCTGCTTTCTGGAATCTTCATGTCCCATAGTTCTAAGGAAGTGTTGGAGCTGGACTATATTATAATTTCCAATTCAAGATGGCGGGTGCAGTGGATTCCTGTGGCTGTTTCCAAATCCAAAATGGCTACTGTACTTCCTGTGACATCACTTCTTCAATCTGTAGTATTAAAACTTCTGAATTCAAAGGAAGGTGCTCTGCAGTGCAGCTGATGGTATTTTTCTTCAGTTTCTTCACCACTTACTTTAGATTTTCGTCCGAATGTTTTTTTACTCAGGATTTTCCTTGGAGTCAAGAATCTTCTACAAGTCACTTCAGCATGTCTCCTGTTTATGGTTCCTTCTCAGTCTTCAGTTCTTTGCATCCTAATACTCAGCTTTAAACTTATTCCTCTGCCTATAAAGGTTGTTTTTTCCTTCAGGGTTTTTCCTCCCTTGAGACATTTCTTGAAAGCATCTGCTTACCATGCATTATTCCTCTGCATAGGTAACACTATGCATACAGGAAGGAGTCTTGCTAACATCAGGCAGCATCAAAGCCAAGAGCGAAGACTCATGCCTATCAAAACCCTGACACATCCTGAAAAGAATAAAATGGTCAACAGTATGAACAGCTGCTGACAGATCCAACAGCACTAACACCCCAATGCCTCTGTTATCTACAATACATCAAGGTCAACAGGGACAGGTGTGATTACCAGCTGTTGTGTCCTGGTCTTAAAATGGCTTGAAAATAGAGGAGCAAATGTCTGTATTCAACAAGACAAATTTTTCCAGCCTTTTTTGTAGAAATGGCAGCAAAGATATTGGTTAAAACATGTTGGGATCAGAAATGAAAGTATAGCCTTTTTGTAAAAGGAGGTTAATTTACAGCCACTTTCAGTGATTGATTGAACTGATTGAGTGATGGATTGATTGAACAACATAGTCAAGTCAGCAGCTAGGGAAGGAGCAAGTTTTTTCATAATACTGGCTTGACAGAGATCATCTGGTTCGGAGCTGGAAACGGAGTGGCAGCTAGTGGCATTTAAAAGTGGTGAGGCAAAGCAGTGGCAGGTCTCGGAGCTAACGCATACATGAAATGGAGACTCGTAACAGCATAAGTACTTACCAACGTCGGGGATGCTCTCTGCTCCTCTCAGGTACACACGCAGAGGCTCTCTTATCTCTGGCTGCTCCCGATGTTACCGCCAGCAGCAGTCAAGTGAAGAGCTATTACGGATACTGGGCAGACTCGGTCAAGCAATGGCAAACAGTGTCTGGGATGTAAGTGGGAACCACAGACCGAGTGACAGTGTTAGTGGCAGTGATTGAACAAGGGTTAGAATGGCAGCCAGACACTCAACATCATTGTGTCAAAGGCTCATTGACACTGTGCAGGGCATCCAAACTTTGACATGCAATGCTTGTGAGGAAGACAGTTACAGTGAGAGGAGGGAAGTGGCAATAAACTTAACAGCACACGCTTCAGCAGCGCAACTAAGGGAAGGAACTTCTGCCGCGACTGCTCCCAGAAACCACCACGGAGGAAGGTGACAGAGCAAACAAACCTAACCAATCCTGGAGCTGCTCTCATGTAGTTTTCAGCATGAGAGTAGTGCCATGATTGGTCAGAGCAGACTCAGACAACGCTCCTTTTCCGACTAGGAGTCTGTGTCTGCAGTCCAGATTGCTGTGGTCTGAAGTGCGGATGTTGGGCTGGCCATGGCGCAACAGCTGGCCAATCCGACATGCGCAATTCAGGCAACTGTCTACAAGTCGGAATGGCCCCACTCCCACCCTCATACAGGAAGTGCACTAGACATTCATTAATTTTTGTTTGATGTAGCTGCTGTGCGCGCAGCAGGTGGGGCGATGCTCCTCCACCCTAATGGAGGAACCGCTGCTGTGGAAATGGTTAGAGTCATTTCGGAGACCGATTCTTGTCTGAAGGAAAAGATGGTTTGAGCATGCAGAGAAGGGGGCCCTTCCTAATAACATGATCTAATTGTGGGAGACACTCTTTTATGGTCGGTGACCTTATCAAGTTAATTTTGTTAAAACAGAACATGATAGGGGTGTATCTATTTGTCTACTCAATTTCTATAATAATGACTTTCAAACCCTACCAAACATGAATTTTATTAAACTGTTCGATTTTATCTCCACACTGCAACTTCAAAAAGGCTTTGATAACTTAGCCGGTATCTGTTTGGGGGAGATTTTAATGCTAAAATCCCCATGGCAAATATTCCAGGTATAGACTCTATCCCCAAGGCGCCCCAGTGTAACAGGGGGTAGAATTATCGGATCATCTGCGCAATAATAACTTAATCAATATAATTATAATCGCTGCAATAACCAATAACAATAACCTCCCTGTGCCAACATTTAGAGGCAGGGGCAGTGCTTCCACTATTGACTATGTTTTTATCTCCCCTACCCTTGAAGATTTTTTGCAGAAAGCCGAGGTCGTCCCAACCGTCCATGGTGACCACAATCCCATTAAAATAATATTGAATATCGCCCCTAAGCCGATATATGTTAAAGAGTGTGGTGCTAGGAATCTGACCCCCACTGCCGTCAAGCTAAGACTAGTTTGGCAAGGAGTTGACAGCACTGATCTGTTTTATAAGATGGTAAGGGACTATCCGATACCCATCGACATTTGTCTGTCGTTACATGGCCACAACCTTGAGGTAATCGGTGCTTTTGCGAAACTTTGTGAGGGTATCAAATTTATGTTATCTAAACCTTGTGTGGATGTTCAACATGGACCAAGATGGTTCAATAGTGACTGCTCCTCAGCTAACAGACAGCTCCTTAAGGCACTTTCAACGAATCCTAGAGACCCTGCTCTTATTAAATCATTAAGGCTTAAGTATAAGGCAGCCACTACCCTAAGGAAGGATGTGTGAGAAGTTGGCCTGGCATATGCTGTCCACTATTTGTAGTGGGCACCTTGCACCAGTCCAAACAACCCCTTATTGGAGATAGGTTAAAGACAACCTTTATTGAAAGCTATCCTAGTGGTAGCTATGGAGAGCAGCCTTCAGGCTAAGTCTTGAAGGAATGTAAAGCAGCTTGTTTTACCAGTCTATAATCTCTTGAGTGACCAAATGAAAGAGGACCACACCAGGTATATATTCAAAATATATGTATTTATTACTAAACACACCCCTCTAGTCTCTTTATGAGGCTAGAGTTCAAGTACATAAATTATAAGTTAGTTATCTACAGTAATAGCACAAATACACGTTTGAGCCCCAGGGGCGTACCAAACCATATACCAATAAAGTGGTATAAGAACCACGACTGAGCTAGACACAAGGCCTAGAGCCTGTAGAAGTGCTTGGACCACAAGGAACCACCCAAGGCAGTGACACAGGGGACCCACGGGGGACGCGTGCAGTGTATGAACACAGCCGCGAACCACCGTTAACTTCTATGGGGAAAGTCGCGATTAGAATTTAAAAGAAAAGGGACACTTAGAGGAGGACTTGGAGCAAACCCTTTGAGAACTAGGCTGTTCTAGTGTCAATACCCACGGGAGCACCGGAGTACTCGAGTTACCTCACCCAGGGGAGCCGGGTGCATAGGTGTCTTTCGGGGTCGGGTTTCGTCGTCGCTTTCAATGGCGATCTGCTGCAAAGTGCTGCTGGCGGCCAAGTCGAAAGTGTTCGGGTGGATCCAAAGGTTGATCGAAGATCTGAAGAACCTGAAAGCAGAGGGGACAGAGTCTGGGTCACTAGCCAGTGACCAGGAAGGCGATGAGCAGATGCCCACCGATGTCGAGTGCTTCAGGTAGGTTGACAGTCGTCTTGACTCTTCAGCCACGAGGTCCAGGAGGCGTCGACGATGACCAGGAGCTGGATTTGAGCTGTCCCACGACGTTTGTCGATTGCAGGGTGTCGGCGACTGGATTGGACCCAACAAACCTTGGCAACGGCAAGTCTCGTGGAAATGGAAGAAGGACGATGTCGCAGGCCAGCAAGGTCTGTAGGACTCACCCAGCGAGGATAAGTCAGGGCACGCCTGGAGCAACCAGGGAGCCCAAGCAGAAAAAGATTGGCCTTCGGGAGGGCCTACTAGCCAACGGACTAGCGACCGCAAAGGAGCCTCGAGACGATGCACGTGGAGCTGGCTCACAGGACACTCGTGGAGTGGAGGCCAGTGATCTTCGGTGCAGTTGGTGCTGGAGGCTGGGGCTACTCGGAGCCCAACGCACGACTTCGTGGGAGACCCAGAAGAGGATGCACTTGCAAATGCATTCGGTGTCCAGGGGTCACGGTTCCACGTTACCCACAACAGCTACGGGCCTCAGCTTTGCTGGGGACTCAGGGCAGCCTCGGGGAAGTCTGGAAATCCACCTCTGGTGATGCAAAGACTTCGGCGTCCGACGGGAGCTTCAGCGATGCAGACCGGACAATTGCTTCTTTGGTGCCTGCCAAGCAGGGGAGTCACTCCTTGACCCCAAGGGAGATTCTTCAGTCCTCTAATCTTAAAGTAGAGCGTCGAAGGTCCAGGATTCTGTATCAGAGTTTCGTCCAGGTAAATCTAAAGTCCTAAGGACTGGGGTCCCCTACTTATACTAAGGTAGGGGGTTGGACATACTCTGTGGCCCCACCTATGGGAGGGTCAGGGCAGAGGGGTGGCTACACCCCTTTCCCTTTGTCCAGTTTCACGCCAGAGCAGGGGCTGGAAGCCCCTGAGCCGGTTTGAACTGGGGTATGCACAGGGACACCAAGTGTGCCCCCAGTGCAGGACTTCAAAGCACCCGAGAGTGCTCCCGCCCAGCCCCAATACACACTATCCTGTCTGGGGAGGTGGTCACACCTCCCTGGGACAGGAAACCTATTGTCCAGGCCTCCCCTGCTGGAGTTTCGGTCAGCAGCAGGAGGCCAGACTCGTGTCTGTGGCAGCGGCATCCATTTTGTGATGCCAGGGCTCTGGAAAGTCAGTACCGGGTATACCGGTGTGTACATGTCTTTCCCTCTAGAAGGGTGGAATGCTACCCCCGCCGCCAGAACTGGCGGGGGGGTAGTATTCCAAGATGTTTGACACCAAACACGACATGTTTCCGTGCAGCCATCCCAAAGTTAGCATTTAACGCGAGGTTATAATGCGCTTAAGAGTATATGGTCAGGCTGCACTACAAACAGCATCAGAGAAGGGTCTCCGAACGCTGCAGAGGGGCCCAGCTCATGCAGGGGCACCCTCTCACATAGGAACCACGCACTCTGCCTTCAGGATTGATAAGGCCTGCCATAGGAGTGACTTATAGGTTTATATGTGTGTATGTATGTAGTGATATAGGTAGCCTATATCACAGTAAGGGGTGCATGCACCACCTTACCCAGGCTGCAGTAGCAGACCTGTGGTGTCAGTTTGGATGGCCTTCCAGGGGTGGCACAATACATGCTGCAGCCCCTGGTAGGCCTCTGAGGTACCTATGCCCTGGGTACATAGTATACCATATACTAGGGACTTATAAGGGCACTCCAGATTCCAATCAGAGATGTGCCTAAGGCACATGGAAACCATTTTAAAGAGGAAGCAGCTAGGCTGGGGTTCTGATTAGCAGGGCCCCAGCCAGACTAAGGTCGAAAAACAGTGAAGCATCAGCAAAAGTGGGGGTACCCATGTGAAGCAGATCCTACTCTCCTACACAACCCCCCCAAACGTAGGGACATTAAACTAACCTTGCCCAGTTAAGTCTTCATGTTCTAAGTGGAAGTACCTAGAGAGTCCATCTGCATTGGCATGGTTACTCCCAGGTCTATGTTCCACTGTGAAGTCCATCCCCTGTAGGGAAATGGACCACCTAAGCAGTTTGGGGTTTTCACCCTTCATTTGTTTTAGCCATAAGAGGGGCTTATGGTCTGTTTGAACAAGGAAGTGAGTACCAAACAAGTATGGCCTCAACTTCTTCAGAGCCCAGACCACAGCAAAGGCCTCCCTCTCAATGGCTGACCAACGTTTCTCTCTAGGGGTCAGCCTTCTGCTAATAAAAGCTACTGGCTGATCCTGACCTTCATCATTCAATTGTGACAGTACAGCCCCTACCCCCAATTCAGATGCATCAGTTTGAACAATGAACTTCTTGGAGTAATCAGGACTCTGTAGAATGGGAGCAGTGCACATGGCCTGCTTCAGGTCATCAAATGCCTTTTGACAGCTAACTGTCCACTGAACCTTTTTGGGCATTTTCTTGGAAGTTAAGTCATTCAGGGGTGTCACTATTGATCCATACCCCTTGACAAATCTCCTATAGTACCCAGTCAGGCCTAAGAAGGCTCTCACCTGAGTCTGGGTAGTTGGAGCAGTCCAGTCCATGATGGTCTGGATCTTGCTCTGCAGTGGTTGAACCTGGCCTCCACCCACAAGGTGGCCCAGGTACACAACCTGACTCTGCCCTATCTGGCACTTGGTGGCCTTGATAGTCAGGCCTGCTTTCTGCAGGGCCTGTAAAACATTTCTGAGGTGGACCAGGTGATCCTCCCAGGTGGAGCTAAAGACAGCAATATCATCTAGATATGCTGCACTATAGGCTTCCAGACCTGTAAGGACTGTATTCACCAACCTCTGAAAAGTGGCAGGTGCATTCTTCAGACCAAAGGGCATCACCACAAATTGATAATGCCCACTAGGGGTTGAGAATGCTGTCTTTGGCTTTGCATCATCAGCTAGTCTGATCTGCCAGTAGCCAGCTGTCAGGTCAAATGTGCTTAGATACTTGGCTGAGGCCAAAGTGTCTATTAGCTCATCTGCCCTTGGTATTGGATGGGCATCAGTCCTAGTGACTGCATTGAGACCCCTGTAGTCCACACAAAACCTCATCTCTCTTTTCCCACCATTGGTGTGAGGTTTTGGCACAAGGACCACTGGACTAGCCCAAGGGCTATCTGAGGGTTCAATAACTCCCAAATCCAACATCTTCTGGACTTCTGTCCTGATACAGTCCCTGACATGGTCAGGTTGCCTATAAATCTTATTTTTAATAGGCAGACTGTCCCCAGTGTCCACTTCATGAGTGCACCAGGTAGTCTGACTGGGTGTCAGTGAGAATATGTGTCTGAACTGATTGAGCACCTGTCTGCAATCAGTCTGCTGCTGGGTAGTGAGGCTGCCTGCCAAGGCTACACCATCCACTGACCCATCATCAGGGTTCTGTGAGAGCAGGTCAGGGAGTGGGTCACTCTCTTCCTCCTGTCCCTCATCAGTAGCCATGAGCAAGCCCATGTCTGCCCTGTCCACATATGGTTTTAACCTGTTGACATGGAGAACCCTGTGGGGACTCCTGGGTGTTCATAGGTCTACTAAGTAGGTAACCTCACCCTTCTGTTCAACAATGGTATGGGGTCCACTCCATTTGTCTTGGAGAGCTGCTGGGGCCACTGGCTCCAACACCCACACCTTCTGTCCTGGCTGGTAAACAGTCAGTACAGCCTTTTGGTCATGCCAGGCTTTTTGAAGTTCCTGGCTAGCCTCAAGGTTTTTAGTTGCCTTTTTCATATACTCAGCCATCCGGGAGCGGAGACCAAGTACGTAGTCCACTATGTCTTGCTTTGGGGGCTTGAGAGGTAACTCCCATCCTTCCTTCACCAAGCACAATGGACCCCTGACAGGGTGACCAAACAAAAGTTCAAAAGGGCTGTAGCCAACCCCTTTTGAGGCACCTCCCTGTATGCAAATAAAAGGCAGGGCAAGAGTATGTCCCATCTTCGCCTAAGCTTTTCTGGGAGCCCTTTAATCATGCCCTTCAAGGTTTTGTTGAATCTCTCAACTAAACCATTGCATTGTGGGTGATAGGGTGTGGTGAACTTGTAAGTCACTCCACACTCCTTCCACATTGCTTTTAAGTATCCAGACATAAAGTTAGCACCCCTGTCTGATACAACCTCCTTAGGGAAGCCCACTCTTGAGAAAATTCCCAGGAGGGCCCTTGCCACCACAGGTGCTGTAGTGGTCCTAAGGGGAATAGCCTCTGGGTACCTGGTGGCATGATCCACTACCACCAGGATAAACCTGTGCCCAGATGCTGTTTGGGGATCCATGGGACCAACAATGTCAATCCCCACCCTTTCAAAGGGAACCCCCACCACAGGTAGTGGTATCAGGGGGCCTTTGTAGTGCCACCTGCCTTGCCACTGGCCTGGCAGGTTACACAGGAGCGACAAAACTCCTTGGTGTCTTCAGACATGTGGGGCCAGTGAAAGTGAGGGACAATTCTGTCCCAAGTCTTGTTCTGGCCCAGGTGACCTGCTAAGGGAATATCATGGGCTAGGGTCAATAGGAAGCCCCTGAACTTCAGAGGTATAACCAACCTCCTGGTAGCACCAGGCTTGGGGTCTCTACACTCTGAGTACAAGAGTCCATCATCCCAATACACAGTATGGGGACCACTAGCTTTCCCAGCAGCCTCAGCAGCAGCTTGCTGTCTGAGGGGTTCAAGAGAGGGGCAGCTCTGCTGCTCCTGGCTCAGATCTGCCCTGGAAGGGCCCCTGTCCCCAAGAACTCAACCTGGTCAGGTTCAAGCTCCTCTGGGACAGTTCCTTCCTCAGGACTGAGATCATCCCCCTCAAGGGACTGATCTTCCTTCTGAGCCAAGGGGGAAGGCACTGCCTTTACCCTACTACTCCTCTTCTTGGAGGGCACTTGGTCCATTATTCCAGAATCCAAGGCCTGTTCAGTGTTAGACATTTTGGCTTGTGACCTGGTCACAGCAAACACATCTGCAGGGATCCCCAGCATTTCTGCATGGGTCCTGAGCTCCACTTCTGCCCAAGCTGAAGTTTCTAAGTCATTGCCAAGCAAGCATTCAACGGGTAGGTCTGCACTTACCACAACCTTCTTAAGGCCAGTTACCCCTCCCCAGGAGAAGTTAACAACTGCCAGAGTATGGTCTGTTCTGACGTTGCTAGCATTGGTCACTTGGTACATTTCACCAAGTATGATCTGCCCAGGATTCACAAGGTCTTGTGTCACCATGGTGACACTTGCCCCTGTGTCCCTAAATGCCAAAGCCTCTCTTCCATTGATTAAGGGCTGTTGTCTGTACTTGCCCAGATTACTGGGACTCACAGAGGAGGTCATATCCATGCCTCCATCACAGACTAGGACAGCCTGAGTGAGTTCTCTGACTAGGTCAGAGCTCATCTCTTTACCCAGGGTCAACCCTACTAAACCCTTGGCTTGTGTAGTCCCACCACCAACTGTAACTGCACTAGGGGGAGCAGGTGCCTTAGGGGCATTGGTGGGGGCTGGAGTCGAGTCTTTGGACTTGGTGCAATCACTGGTCCAGTGGGTCTTTTGCTTACAGACCTTGCACCATGGTTTCCTTTGGCCTTTCCCTTTGGTAGACTGTGAATCCCCACCTGAAGAAGATTTTTGGGGGCCTTGTGAAGACTTTTGATCTTTACCCTTCTCCCCACCCTTATCAGAGGTTTTCGAATCTTGCTTCTTAGGGTCACCACCTTGGTTCTGTACCTTCTGCTTCACCCTGGTTCTGACCCATTTGTCTGCCTTCTTTCCCAATTCTTGGGGAGAGGTCAGATCAGAGTCTACCAGGTGCTGATGCAACAGCTGATTTTGACAGTTATTAAGAATCTGCTCCCTCATGATCAGATTGTACAATCCTGTGAAGTCACATACCTTACTGCCCAATAACCAACCTTCCAGAGCCTTGGCAGAACAATCAACAAAGTCCACCCAGTCTTGAGTCTGTGCTTTTGGGTATCCCTGAACTTTAACCTGTATTGTTCAGTGGTTAGGCCAAACCCATCAATTAGAGCACTCTTCAAGACTTTGTAATTATCAGCATCCTCCTCTCTAACAGTGAGGAGCTTGTCTCTACCTTTGTCTGCAAAGGAGAGCCACAAGATTGCTGCCCACTGCTCCTGAGGGACCCTCTGTACTTTACAGGCCCTCTCTAGAGCAGTTATCCATTTGTGGATGTCATCCCCACTCTGGTAGGGAGGGACAATCTTGCTCAGGTTTCTATGGTCATAAGACCTTTCCCTATCTTTGGGGAAACTGCTGCCACCATGGGACTCTAGTCCCAACTTTTGTCTCTCTCTATAGAGATCTAGGGACTCCCTGTCTATAGCCAATTGCTGTTTCCTGAGTTCAAGCTGAGTTTGCTCATACTGAATCAGTCTCTTTCTCCTCTCATGAGAGGATTCCCTCCTATGAGAGGAGACAGAGGTCCCTATTGAGGTGTCAGAGTGGTTAGACTCCTGAGAAGGAGACCTAGACCTTCTGGGCACACTCAGAACTCTTCCTGGGGGACAAAGGGGAAGTCAGTCTGATCCTCCACCTCCTCCTCCTCCACAGGAGGAATTGGGTTTTCCAGGACAAGGTCATTTTCACCTTCCTGGCCAGTTTCAGAGGGGGGGCTGGGTTTCTTCACCCCTGGCCCCTTCCTCATCTTCTGCCCCACCCTCTTTGCCTACCCCTTCAGACCCTAGGGGCCTGCTGAGATCATCAGCTAGTAACACCTCCCTGAGGTGTTGGGTGCTGGCACTTTTGCCTGCCTTCAACTTCCTAGTATTGCATAATGCTCTCAATTCCAAGAATGGGAGTTTATCATACTTGGAGGAAGAAGCCCACTGGCTTCTGGCAAGGACTCACTGGGTCCTGGCTTTGAAGACATTACTAGTGAGGTGTGGTGTATGCACTACCTACTCTAGTGTGGCCTACTAAACTCTCTTGAGTTGTAGAAAGGGTGTGCTATCCCTTAACACACAACTCTAAGTTCAGTAGAACTTACTGTATTACTAAGCTTGATTTATATGTACCTTAGGTACCCTTAGTGGTTTTCAGTTGATCAATTCAATTGAGATTATCTGGTAAAACAATAGCAAGCTGGAATCCCACACGCTGCACACCAATGTGAGAAGTTGGCCTGGCATATGCTGTCCACTAATTATAGTGGGCACCTTGCACCAGTCCAAACAACCCCTTATTGGAGATAGGTTAAAGACAACCTTTATTGAAAGCTATCCTAGTGGTAGCTATGGAGAGCAGCCTTCAGGCTAAGTCTTGAAGGAATGTAAAGCAGCTTGTTTTACCAGTCTATAATCTCTTGAGTGACCAAATGAAAGAGGACCACACCAGGTATATATTCAAAATATATGTATTTATTACTAAACACACCCCTCTAGTCTCTTTATGAGGCTAGAGTTCGAAGTACATAAATTATAAGTTAGTTATCTACAGTAATAGCACAAATACACGTTTGAGCCCCAGGGGCGTACCAAACCATATACCAATAAAGTGGTATAAGAACCACGACTGAGCTAGACACAAGGCCTAGAGCCTGTAGAAGTGCTTGGACCACAAGGAACCACCCAAGGCAGTGACACAGGGGACCCACGGGGACGCGTGCAGTGTATGAACACAGCCGCGAACCACCGTTAACTTCTATGGGGAAAGTCGCGATTAGAATTTAAAAGAAAAGGGACACTTAGAGGAGGACTTGGAGCAAACCCTTTGAGAACTAGGCTGTTCTAGTGTCAATACCCACGGGAGCACCGGAGTACTCGAGTTACCTCACCCAGGGAGCCGGGTGCATAGGTGTCTTTCGGGGTCGGGTTTCGTCGTCGCTTTCAATGGCGATCTGCTGCAAAGTGCTGCTGGCGGCCAAGTCGAAAGTGTTCGGGTGGATCCAAAGGTGGATCGAAGATCTGAAGAACCTGAAAGCAGAGGGGACAGAGTCTGGGTCACTAGCCAGTGACCAGGAAGGCGATGAGCAGATGCCCACCGATGTCGAGTGCTTCAGGTAGGTTGACGGTCGTCTTGACTCTTCAGCCACGAGGTCCAGGAGGCGTCGACGATGACCAGGAGCTGGATTCGAGCTGTCCCACGACGTTTGTCGATTGCAGGGTGTCGGCGACCGGATTGGACCCAACAAGCCTTGGCAATGGCAAGTCTCGTGGAAATGGAAGAAGGACGATGTTGCAGACCAGCAAGGTCTGTGGGACTCACCCAGCAAGGATAAGTCAGGGCACGCCTGGAGCAACCAGGGAGCCCAAGCAGAAAAAGATTGGCCTTCGGGAGGGCCTACTAGCCAACGGACTAGCGACCGCGAAGGAGCCTCAAGACGATGCACGTGGAGCTGGCTCACAGGACACTCGTGGAGTGGAGGCCAGTGATCTTCAGTGCAGTTGGTGCTGGAGGCTGGGGCTACTCGGAGCCCAAAGCACGACTTCGTGGGAGACCCAGAAGAGGATGCACTTGCAAATGCGTTTGGTGTCCAGGGGTCACGGTTCCACGTTACCCACGACAGCTACGGACCTTAGCTTTGCGGGGGACTCAGGGCAGCCTCGGGAAAGTCTGGAAATCCACCTCTGGTGATGCAAAGACTTCGGCGTCCGACGAGAGCTTCAGCGATGCAGACCGGACAATTGCTTCTTTGGTGCCTGCCAAGCAGGGGAGTCACTCCTTGACCCCAATGGAGATTCTTCAGTCCTCTAATCTTAAAGTAGAGCGTCGAAGGTCCAGGATTCTGTATCAGAGTTTCGTCCAGGTAAATCTAAAGTCCTAAGGACTGGGGTCCCCTACTTATACTAAGGTAGGGGGTTGGACATACTCTGTGGCCCCACCTATGGGAGGGTCAGGGCAGAGGGGTGGTTACACCCCTTTCCCTTTGTCCAGTTTCGCGCCAGAGCAGGGGCTGGAAGCCCCTGAGCCGGTTTGAACTGGGGTATGCACAGGGACACCAAGTGTGCCCCCAGTGCAGGACTTCAAAGCACCCGAGAGTGCTCCCGCCCAGCCCCAATACACACTATCCTGTCTGGGGAGGTGGTCACACCTCCCTGGGACAGGAAACCTATTGTCCAGGCCTCCCCTGCCGGAGTTTCGGTCAGCAGCAGGAGGCCAGACTCGTGTCTGTGGCAGCGGCATCCATTTTGTGATGCCAGGGCTCTGGAAAGTCAGTACCGGGTATACCGGTGTGTACATGTCTTTCCCTCTAGAAGGGTGGAATGCTACCCCCGCCGCCAGAACTGGCGGGGGGTAGTATTCCAAGATGTTTGACACCAAACACGACATGTTTCCGTGCAGCCATCCCAAAGTTAGCATTTAACGCGAGGTTATAATGCGCTTAAGAGTATATGGTCAGGCTGCACTACAAACAGCATCAGAGAAGGGTCTCCGAACGCTGCAGAGGGGCCCAGCTCATGCAGGGGCACCCTCTCACATAGGAACCACGCACTCTGCCTTCAGGATTGATAAGGCCTGCCATAGGAGTGACTTATAGGTTTATATGTGTGTATGTATGTAGTGATATAGGTAGCCTATATCACAGTAAGGGGTGCATGCACCACCTTACCCAGGCTGCAGTAGCAGACCTGTGGTGTCAGTTTGGATGGCCTTCCAGGGGTGGCACAATACATGCTGCAGCCCCTGGTAGGCCTCTGAGGTACCTATGCCCTGGGTACATAGTATACCATATACTAGGGACTTATAAGGGCACTCCAGATTCCAATCAGAGATGTGCCTAAGGCACATGGAAACCATTTTAAAGAGGAAGCAGCTAGGCTGGGGTTCTGATTAGCAGGGCCCCAGCCAGACTAAGGTCGAAAAACAGTGAAGCATCAGCAAAAAGTGGGGGTACCCATGTGAAGCAGATCCTACTCTCCTACATGTGTTTAGTAATAAATACATATATTTTGAATATATACCTGGTGTGGTCCTCTTTCATTTGGTCACTCAAGAGATTATAGACTGGTAAAACAAGCTGCTTTACATTCCTTCAAGACTTAGCCTGAAGGCTGCTCTCCATAGCTACCACTAGGATAGATTTCAATAAAGGTTGTCTTTAACCTATCTCCAATAAGGGGTTGTTTGGACTGGTGCAAGGTGCCCACTATAATTAGTGGACAGCATATGCCAGGCCAACTTCTCCACCTCTTTCCTCTTTCTGCACTTCTCTTGCCTCTTTCTGAAGTTCTCTTGCCTCCTTCTGCACCTCTGTTGCTTCTTTCTGCACTTCTGTTGCCTCTTTCGGCACCCCTCTTGCCCGTCTCTGCACCTCTTTGGTTCACTCTGCATTGCTCTTGCTTCTTTCTGCACCTCTCTTGCCTCTTTCTGCACCCCTCTTGCCTCTTTCTGCCTCTCTCTGTTCCTTCTTTCTGCACTTCTTTTGCCTCTTTCTGCACGTTCTCTTGCCTCTTCTGCAGCCCTCGCGGCTCTTTCCTGCACCCTCTTACCCTTTCTGGCACCCCTCTTGCCTGTTTCTGCACCTCTGTTGGTTCCTATCTGCACTGCTTCTTGCTTTCCTCCGCTGTTTCCTGCTTATTTCTGCACCACTCTGTGCCTCTTTCTGCACCTCGCTTGCCTTCTTTCTGCACCTACCTTGCCTCTTTCTGCACCTCTGCTGGTCCTTTCTGCACTGCTCTCCGTGCCTCTTTCTGCACCCCTGTTCCCTCTTTCTGCACTCCTCCTGCCTCTTTCTGTACCTCTTACCCTTTCTGCACCACTTGCGCTCTTTCTGCACCCCTGTTGCCTCTTTCTGCACCTCTCCTGCCTCTTTCTGCACCTCTCTAACTCTTCCCTTGCATCCTCTGTTGCTTCTTTCTGCACTCCTCTTGCCTCTTTCTGCACTCCTCATTCCCTCTTTCTGCACTTGCTGATTCTTTCTGCAATTCTCTGTTTCTGTATGCACCTGTGTCCCTTCTTCTGCAACCTCTCTGCTGCCTGCTTTCTGCACCCCTCTATGCCTCTTTCTGCAGCCCTCTTGCCTCTTTCTGCACCTCTGTTTCGTTCTTTCTGCACTTCTTTGCCTCTTTCTGCAACCCTCTTAGCCTCTTTCTGCACCTCCTCTTGGTTCTTTCTGCACCTCGTCGTGCCTCTCTCATGACACCCCTCTTGCCTCTTTCTGCACTCCTGCATCTTGCTGCACCTCTCGTTGGTTCTTTCTGCACTTCTGCTTGCTTTTCTGACGACCTCTCTGTGCTTCTTTCTGCATCCCTCTCTTGCCTCTTACTGCACCCTCACTTCCCCTTCTGCATTCTTTGTTTCTTTCAGTAATCCCAGTTCCCTTTGCATTGCCTGCTTCTGCGCCTCTCTTGCCTTCTTTCTGCAGCCCTGCGTTGCCTCTTTCCATTGCACCCCTACTTCCTCCTTTCTGGGCATCCTCGCTCTGCTTCTTTCCTGCAGTCCTCATCCTTCTTCCTGCATCCTCTGCTGTCTTTCTGCTCTACCTTGTCTTCTTTCTGCGCCCTCTTCGCTACTTCTTCTGCACCTCTTCTTGCCTCTTCCTGCACCTCTGATCCTTCTTTCTGCACTTCTTTTGCCTCTTTCTGCAGTTCTCTTGTTCTTCCTGCACCTCTCGCTTGCTTCGTCTCTGCACCCCTCTGTGCCACGTTCGGCACCCCTCATCGCCTGGTTTCTGCACCTCTGCCCTGCTTCTTTCTGCACTTCTCTTGCTGTCTTTCCCCGCACTCCTCTGTGCCTTCTTTCTGCGGCCCTTGTTCCCATTCTGCGCCCCTCTTGCCTCTTTCTGCACCCCTGTTGCCTCTTTCTGCATTCTTCGTCTTTCTGTTTGTTTTCAGTAGTTTTTGTTCTTCTTGTTTTTTTGCATTCTCGTTGCCTGTTTCATTTCGATATCTTCTAATTTTCTTGTTCGTATTCTTGCCTCTTTCGTATTCTCTTCTTCTTCTATTCTTCTTCTGTTCTTTCAGCACCACTCTTCTTTCGTATTCTTTCTGCATTCCTGTTCATTTTCTGTTCTTCTTCCTGTATTCCTGTTCCTCTTTCTGTTCTCCTTCCTGATTCTTTTTCTGTGTCTTCTCTATCTTTCTGCATTCACTTTGCTTTTTTCAGTATTCTCTGCTCTTGCACATTTGATTCCTTCTCTAGGTTTCTTGTTCTTTCAGATCTGTTCCTTTCACTTTCTGCCTGTTTCGTAGCCTTCTTGCCTTCTTTCTGCAGTTCTTCTGCTCTGCTTCGTACTTGCTGTTGCTTGCATCTTTCATATTTTTCTGCATTTGTTGCTTTTCTGCATCTTCGTTCTATTCATTTTCTTGCTTTTATAATATCTTCTGTTTCTTCTACCTTCTGTCTTTCTGATCTTCTGTTGTAAGTTGTATCTTCGTCTTTCGTATTTCTACGTTTTTCTGTTCCTTCTTCTTCTTCTGCTGCTGGTACTTCTTCTGATCTTTCACTTCTTCACTTTGTTCTTCTGTTATTTCTTTCTATCTTCTTTACGTTCGGCTCTGTTGCTTGCAGTTTCTTCTGTTTTCTACTTCTTCTTCCTTGCATTTTCTGCCTTCTTCTTGATACTAGTTCAAGTCTTCTTCGCAGTTCTTCGTCTTCCTTCTGTACTTGCTTGCTTTTCAGCACTTTTCTTCTACACTTCTTGCCTTTTCAGCATCTGCACCACTGCCGTTCTTTCTGCACTCACTGTTTTCTGTATCTTCAGCCTTTTTGGCTCTTCTTCAAGACTTTCCATCTTCTCTGAACCTCAACATTTTCTGCAAGTCTTCAGTCTTCTCTGCATTTCGACTTTCGCACTTGTTCTTCATCGTTCTTCTTGATTTCCGTTTTCATATTCACTGATTTCTCTGCGTCCTCTCTTCTCTTCTGCACCTCTGTCCTCTGCACGTCCTGTCTATTTCGGCGAACTCTTCTGATACCTTCTCGTCTGATTTCGTTCCTTCTGCCTCGGCACTCTGCTTCTTGGTCTATTCTCTCGTTTCTTCGCCGTTTTCACCTCTCGGTTCTCTGCATCCCGCTCTCTGCACCTCTCCCTTCCTCCTTCTGCGTTCTCGTCTATTTCGCAGCTCTCGCCTTTCTACACTTCGTTTCCGCACTTCTTCTCGTCTTCTTCTGATATCCTCTGCCTGTTTCGCACCTCTGTTCGGTTCTTCTCGTCGCTTCCGTTTTCTTTACCTTCTCTTGCAATTTTCTGTACTTTCGTCTTCTTGCAGTTCCTCTTGTTCTTTCAGCACTTCTTCTTCTTCTACTTTCTGTCTTCTCAGCACTTCTTCCTCTTTCGCACTTCTGTCTTTCAATTTCAGTCTCCTTTTCTGCACCTTTCTTGTTATTTATCTTTCTGCATCTTCTTTCATCTTCATTGCATCTTCTTCGCGTCTATCTTACCTTCTTGTATTCACTGTTTTCTACCCTTCTTGCCTTTCGTATTATTCCTCTTTCTGTACATTCGTTCTTTCTTGTACTTGGCTTTTTCTATTCTCTGCCTGCTTGCCTTCAGTTTTTTCTGCTTGAAAATTTTCGCATCTTCTGTTTTTTCAGTTATTATACTTGCCATAGTCTTTCATCTTCTCCGTTGGTATTTATGCATCTTCTTCAGTTTACGTATTCTTGCTTTGATTTTCGTTCTTCTTTCTTTATTCTTCTTTCGTACTTGTTCTTTTCAAATGCTTATTCTTCATCTTCATGTTTTTCTGCATTATTTTTCTTTTCGGCAATTTTTCTTGAGCCTGTTTCTGTATCTTCACTTCGTCTTTCCTTCTTGCCCTTCCTTGATCTTCTCGCAGCCCTTCTCACTTTCTGCTCCTTGATCTTCTTCTGTTCCTCACTTCTGCTGGGTATTCAATCTTGCTTCTTCTGTTCCTTGTTGATTTTCAGCAATTTTCCTTCTTGATTTCGTTTCTACCTTCCTGCCTTGTACGTTTTGTTCTCTTGACTACTTGATTCTCTACCTCTACAGATCTTCTTCTACCTCTTCCTCTTACTGTCTTCTTCTTCTGTTCTCGTCCTCTTCTCGAATCTTCTTGCCTTGCTTTCAACTTCTTCTTGCTTCTTCTGTTGATTTTCTGGTATCTCTTCTTTGTCTTCTTCTGGTATTCCTCTTGATTTTCTTCGATTTCCTTCGTTGTTTCATTTGTGTCTTCTTCTGTTTTTCTGTTCTTCGGTTGAGGTTCACTGTCGATTTTCTAGAATTTGCCTCTTCTGCATTTATTTTCTACTTAATTTTCTCTAGTCTTGTTAGTTTTTATCTATTTCAGCCTTTTCAAAATTTTCTTCTCTTGTAGTTTTTCAGTCTTCTTGTAATTTCTCTTGTCTTCTTCTACTTCACTTGTTCTTCTTGCATTTCGTTTTCTTAATTTGTTGTTTTTCAGCATTATGTCCTTCTTCGTATTCTTCTAGCTTGATCTTCGTTCTTTCGTATCATCTTCTTCTACTACTATTCTTCTTCTTCTTTATCTTCATTCTTCAACTCTCTGTTCTTCGTATTCAATTTTCATTTTGTCATTACTTTCTTCTTCTTCTACCTTCTCGTTCTTTGTCTTCCGTTTACTTCTTGCTTGAAACATCTTCTTCCTCTACCTCATTTTTCAGCACATCTTCTTCTCGTATTCCTCTGTTCTTCGAACTTCGTCTCTTTTTCATATCTTTCTGTTTTCTTGTTCTCAGCTCCCATTATCTTCTATCTTCTTTATTCTTTCGTGTTCTTACATCATTTTCATTTTCACCAGCCCTCTTCGCATTTCACTTTTCATTCAACTTTTTCTGAATTTTCCTTACTGTTTCTCTGTACCTTCCTCTGATCTCTTCTGTAGTTTCATGTCTTCTTCTACTCTGCCGTTTCTTTACTTCGTTCTTTCTTGTCTCTGCACTACTCAAGCAATTCTCTGCCTTCTCTGCAGTTTCTTCGTCTCTGCTCTGTCTTCTCTGCACCTCACTTGCCCTTTCTGCACTCTTCTTCTGGCTACCACTTTGTTTCTTCTGCACTCTCTGCCCTTCTTGTCTCTGTCTCTTCCCTTGTCTTTCTGTACTGTGAGTAGTCTGAGAGCTGCCCACTGGTTCAGGTATATCTGCACCAGTCCAAACAACCCCTTATTGGAGATAGGTTAAAGACAACCTTTATATTGAAAGCTGTCCTAGTGGTAGGCTATGGAGAGCAGCCTTCAGGCTGTGTCTTGAAGCTGAATGTAAGCTGCTTGCTCTACCAGTCTATAATCTCTTGAGTGACCAAACGAAAGAGCACTCACACCAGGTATATTACCTCAAAATATATGTATTTATTGCTAAACACACCCCTCTAGTCCTCTTTCTGAGGCTAGAGCCCAAGTACATAAGTCATAAGTATTTTCTGTTCCACTGGTAATAGCACAAATAACTACTAGTCTTGGGCCCTAGTACCAAACCATATACCATATCAAGTGGTATGCGAAACCACCGACTGAACTAGACACTAGTAAACTAGAGCCTCTAGAAGTGCTTGGACCACATGGAACCACCCAAGGTAGTGACACAGGGGACCCACGGGAGACGCCGTGCAGTGTAAGTAGACAACCGCTGCATACGCTCGCTGACTTCTATGGAGAAAGTTCGGGGATCGGGAAAATAGAGGAAAGTGACACTTAAAGAGAGGACTAGGAGCTGCAACCCTCTGAGATTCAGGACTAGCAACATGGACATGCCTCCGGAGTACTGTGTTACGTCACCCAGGGTAGCCGGGTGCATAGGTGCCTTTCGGGTCGGGGTTTCGTCACGACCCGAATGGCGATACCCAGCTGCGTGTGCTGCTGGCGGCCAAGTGAGAAGTGTCCGGGTGGATCCAAGAGTGGATCGGAGTTCTGGTGAACCTGAAAGCAGAGGGGACAGAGTCTGTCACTAGCCACAGATCAGGAAGGCGATGGACAGATGCCCATCGATGGTCGAGTGCTGCAGGTGCATTGACGGTCGTCTTGACTTGCCCATCCGGAGGCTAAGGCGACCAGGAGCGATTCGGGCTGGTACACAATGTCTGTCGATTGCTGAGGTGCCGGCGACCGATTGGACCCAACAGGCCTTGGCAACGGCAGCTGGCTGCAGAGATGAAGATCACGATGGTGCAGACTCAGCAGGTCTGGGGACCCACCCAGCAAGAGTAAGGAGCGGCTGGAGTTGCCAGGATGCCAAGTAAGAAAGATTGGCCTTTGCAAGGGCTACTAGCCAACAGGCTAGCGACCGCGAAGGAGCCTCTAACAACGCACGCGGATACTGGCTCACAGACACTGCGTGGAGTGGAGGCCAGTGATCTGCGTGCAGCTGGCGCTGAGGCCTGGGCTACCGGACGAAGCACGCCTTGGGAGACTCCAGAAGGTGATGCACTTGCGAATGCTCAGTGTCCGGTGTCACGGTCTCACGTCACCACGATAGCTACGGGCTCTCAGCTTTGCTGGGGACTCAGGTAGCTTCGGGAAGTCTGAGAATCCACCTCTGGGTGATGCGAGATTCGGCGTCTCGACGGGAGCTTCAGAAATGCGAACAGGACAGATGCGTTTTGGTGCCTGCCAAGCAGGGAGTCACTCTGACCCCAAGGGAGATTCTTCGTGTCCCTAATCTGAGTAGAGCGTCGAAGGCCCGGCTCAGAGTTTCGTCCAGGGATAATCTAAAAGTCCTAAGGACTGTTCCTACACTTATATCCAAGGATTGAGGTTGACTATTTGTGGCCCCACCTATGGTAGTCAGGGCAGAGGGTGCTACACCTTTCCTGTTCCAGCTCGCGCTAGCTAGGCTGCAGGCCCCTGATCCGGTTTGAACTGGTATGCACAGGGACACAAATGTGCCCCCATAGACTTCAAAGCACCTGGCTCCCGCCTGTGCCCACAAACACATTATTCTGTCTGGGGAGGTGGTCACACTCTCCCGAGGAAACCTACGTCCAGTCTCTGCCGGAGTTTCGTCCAAGGGCAGGAGGCCAGACTCGTGTCTGTGCAGCAGCATCCATTTTGTGATGCCAGGGCTTTGAAAGCAGTACGGGTCACCAGGGTTAGCATATGTCTTTCCTCTAGAGGGCAATGCTACTGCCAGAATTGGCGGGGGGTAGTATTCCAAGATGTTCTGACACTAAACACGTACATGTTTAGGTGCAGCCATCCCAGTTAGCATTTAACGCGAGCTTTATAATGCGCTTAAGAGTATATGGTCAGGCTGCACTACAAACAGCATCAGAGAAGGGTCTCTGAACGCTGCAGAGGGGCCCTGCCCATGCAGGCACTCACATAGGAACCACGCACTCTGCCTTAGGATTGATAAGGCCTGCCTATGGAGTGACTTATAGGTTTATATGTGTGTATGTATTTAGGTGATATAGGTAACCTATATCACAGTAGGGGTGCATGCACATCTACTTCCAGGCTGCAGTAGCAGACCTGTGGTGTCAGTTTGGATGGTTTCCAGGGTGGCATAATACATGCTGCAGCCCCTGGCAGGCCTTCTGAGGTAGCCTATGCTCTTGGTACATAGTATACCATATACTAGGGACTTATAAGGGCATCTCCAGATCCCAATCAGTGATGTGCCTAAGGCACATGGAAACCATTTTAGAGTAGATAGGCTGGGGTTCTGATTAGCAGGGCCCCAGCCGACTAATGTCGAAAACAGTGAAGCATCAGCAAAGTGGGGGTCCATGTGAAGCAGATCCTACTTCCTACCTCCCCCCAAACGCAGGGACATTGAACCACCTGCCCAGTTGCCTCATGTTCTAAGTGGAAATATCTAGAGAGTTCATCTGCATTGGCATGGTTACTCCCAGGTCTATGTTCCACTGTAGCCCATCTCTGTAGGAAATGGATCATCTTAAGCAGCTCTGGTTTTCACCTTCATTTGTTTTAGCTATAAGAGGGGCTTATGGTCTGTCTGAACCAGGAGTGTGTACAACAGTATGGCCTCAACTTTTCAGAGCTCCAGCATGCAAAGGCCTCCCTCCTCTATGGCTGACCAACGCCTTCTCTAGGGTCAGCCTTCTGCTAATGAGCTACTGGCTGATCCTGACCTTCATCATTCACTCAGATATGCTCTACCCCCACTTCAGATGCATCAGTTTGAACAATGAATCTTTGAGTAATCAGACTCTGCAGAATGGGAGCAGTGCATGGCCTTGCTTTGAGGTCATCAAATGCCTTGACAGCTAACTGTCCACTGAATCTTGAGCTTCTTGAAGTTGTCATTCAGGGGTGTCACTATTGATCCATACTCCTGACAGTCTCCTATAGTGCCCAGTCAGGCCTAAGAAGGCTCACCTGAGTCTGGGTAGTTGGAGCAGTCCAGTCCATGATGGTCTGGATCTTGCTCTGCAAAGGTTAACCTGGCTCTCCACAAGGTGGCCCAGGTACACAACCTGACTCTGCCTCTATCTGGCACTTAGTGGCCTTGATAGTCAGGCCTGCTTTGCAGGGCCTGCAAACATTTCTGAGGTGACTCCTCCCAGGTGGAGCTAAAGACAGCAATATCATCTAGATAGCTGTACCATAGGCTCTCCAGACCTGTAAGGACTGCATTCACTAACCTCTGAAAGTGGGCAGGTGCATTCTTCAGACCAAGGGCATTGCCACAAATTGATAATGCCCACTAGGTTGAGAATGCTGCTTTGGGCTTGCAGTATCAGCTAGTCTGATCTAGTCAGGCCGTGAGGTCATGTGCATGAGTCAGAGGCCAGCAGTTCTATGAGCTCATCTGCCCTGGTATTGATGGGCACAGTCCTAGTGACTGCATTGAGACCTCCTGTAGTCCACAAGACCTCATCTCTTCCACACTGCGTGAGGTTTTGCATAAGGACCACTGATCATCCAAGGGCTATCTGAGGGTTCATTACCTAATTCCAACATTTTCTGGACTTCAGTCCTGATATAGTCCTGACATGTCAGGTTGCCTATAAATCTTATTTTAATAGGCAGACATGTCTCAGTGTCCACTTCATGAGTGCACAGGTAGTCTGACTGGGTGTCAGTGAAACATATGTCTAAACTGATTGAGACTTGCCTACAATCAGTTTGTTGCTGGGTAGTGAAGTGCTGCCTGCCAGGCTACACCATCTACTGACCCATCGTCAGGGTTCTCGAGAGCAGGTCAGGAGTGGTCACTCTCTTCCTCCTGCCCTTCATCAGTAGCCATGAGCATGCCCATGTCTGTCCTGTCCATCATATGGTTTTAACCTGTTGACATGGAGAATCCCTGGGGACTTCTGAGTGTTCCTAGGTCCATTAGTAGGTGACTCACTCTCTGCTCACAACAGTGTGGTCCACTCTATTTGTCTGAGAGCTAAGTCACTGGTCTCCACACTACATCTTCTGTCCTGGCTGGTAAACAGTCAGAATAGTCTATGTCATGCCAGGCTTTGAGTTCCTGGCTAGTCTCAGTATGTCGTCTTTCATAGCTCAGCCATCTTGGAGCGGAGACCAAGTACATAGTCCACTCATATCTTGCTTTGGGGCTTGAGAGGTATCCTTCCTTCACTAAGCACAGTGGACTCCTCACAGAAGTGGCCAAACAGGGCTGTAGCTCAACCCTCTTCTGAGGCACTTCCTATACTAGCAAAAGGCAGGGCAGAGTATGTCCATCTACGCCTAAGCTTTTCTGGGAGCCTTTAATCATGCCTTCAGGTTTTGTTGAATCTCCAATCCAAACCATTGCATTGTAGATAGGCGTGGTGAATCTATAAGTCACTCCACACTCTTCCACATTGCTTTAAGTATCCAGACATGAAGTTAGCACCCTGTCTGATACTACCTCCTTAGGAGCCCACTCTGAGAAGATTCCCAGGAGGGCTCTGCCACAGGTGCTGTAGGTCCTGAGGGAATAGCTTCTGGGTACCTATGGCATGATCCACTACCACCAGGATAAACCTAGCTCCAGATGCTGTTTGGGGATCCATGGACAATGTCAATCCCTACCCTTTCAGGGCACCCCACCACAGGCAAGTGGTATCAGGGGCCTTGCAGTGCCATCTGCTTTGCCACTGGCCTGGCAGGTTACAGGAGTTGACAAAATTCCTTGACTGTCTCAGACATGTGAGCCAGTGAAAGTGAGGATACTCTGTCCCAAGTCTTGTTCTGGCCCAGGTGATCTGCCAAGGAATATCATGGGCTAGGGTCAATAGGAGCTCCTGAACTTCAGAGGTATACCAACCTCCTGGTAGCATCAGGCCTGGGGTCTCTACTCTCTGAGTACAGGAGTCCATCATCCAACACACTGTATGGGGACTCACTAGCTTCCAGCTGTCAGCAGCAGCTTGCTGTCTGAGGGGTCCAGGGAGCAGCCTGCTCCTGGCTCAGATCTGCCCTAGAAGGTCCCTCTGTCCTCAAGAACTCACCTGGTCAGGTTCAGCTCCTCTGGGACAGTTCCTCTTCAGGGCTGAGATCACTCTCAAGGGACTGATCTCCTCCTGAGCCAAGGGGAAGGCACTGCCTTAACCCTACTATCTCCTCTTGGAAGGCACTCTGGTCCATTCTTCCAGAATCCAAGGCCTGTTCAGTGCTAGACATTTGCTTGTGATCTGGTCACAGCAAACACATCTGCAGGGATCTCCAGCATTTCTGCATGGGTCCTGAGCTCCACTTCTGCCCAAGCAGAAGTCTCTGTCATTGCCAGCTAGCACTCACTGGTAGGTTTGCACTTACACACTCTTAAGGCCAGTTACTCTCCCAGAGAAGCACAACTGCCAGAGCAGGTCTGTTCTGACATTGCTAGCATTGGTCACTTGGTACATCTCACCAGTATAGTCTTGCCTAGGTGTACAAGGTCTTGTGTCACCATTGTGACACTTGCCTCTGTGTCTCTAAGTGCCAGTCTTCACGTCCATTGATTGCAGGCTGTTGTCTGTACTTGCCCAGATTACTGGGACTCACAGTGAGGTCACATCCATGCCTCCATCACAGACTAACACAGCCTGAGTCAGTTCTCTGACTAGGTCAGAGCTCAACTCAGTCCCAGGGTGAACCCTACTAAACTCTTGCTGGAGCATTCCACCAACTGTACTAGGGGAACAGGTGCTTAGGGCATTGGTGGTGCTGGACTGGAGTCTTGGACTTGGTGTAATCACTGGTCCAGTGGGTCTTTGCTTACAGATCTTGCACCATGGTTCTTTGGCCTTCCCTTGTAGACTGGGAATCCTCATCAGAAGAAGATTTTGGGGTCTGATGAAGACTTTGATCTTACTCTTCTCTCACTTGTCAGAGTTCTTAGCATCTTGTTTGGTTTCACCTTGGCTCTGTAATTTCTGCTTCACTTGTCCTGACCTCATTTGTCTGTCTCTTCCAATTCTGGGGAGAGGTCAGATCAGAGTCTACCAGGTATTGATGTAACAGCTGATTTTGACAGTTATTAAGAATCTGTCTCATCAGATTGTACTCTGAGAGTCACATATCTACTGTCTCATCAACCAGTCTTCCAGAGTCCTTGGCAGAACAATCCACATAGTCTACCTAGTCTTGATCTGCTTTGGGTATCTCTGAACTTCAATCTGTACTGCTCAGTAGTTAGCCAAACCCATCAATGAGACACTCTTCAAGACCTTGTAATTATCAGCATCCTCCTTCTTAACAGTGAGGAGCTTATCTCTACTCTTGTCAGCAAAGGAGAAGCATCTGCTGATTCCTGAGTGACTTCTGTGCCTACAGGCCCTCTCAAGCAGTTATTCATTTGTGGGATATCATCCTCATTCTGATAGGGAGGGACAATCTTGCTCAGGTTCCTATGGTCATAGGATCTTCCCTATTCTAGGGATATGAGCTACCATGGGACTTGTAGTCCCAACTTTCTCTTCTAAAGAGATCTAGGACTCCTGTCTATGGCTTGTTCTGCTTTCAGCTGAGTTTCTCATACAGACCAGCTGTTCTTCTTCATGAGAGATCTCTCCTGTGAGATGAGACAGAGCCTTATGGAGGTGCCAGAGTGAGATTCTGAGAAGGAGATCTAGATCTTCTGGGCACACCATAATCCTTCTCTGGGACAGAGGCATCATCTCGATCATCCTCATCAGCTTCCACAGGAGGGATTGACATTCAGTCAGTCATTGTCTCTCCTGGCCAGTTTCAGAGGGGGCTGTGGTATCCCTGAGCCCTCCTCCATCCTCTCCCACTCAGCCTCTACCTCTCAGTTCTCAAGGGCTTACTAATGTCATAGTCACTCAACAACTCCTTGAGGTGTTGCGGTGGCTTTGGCCTGTCTTATCTTCAGTTGCATGCTTTCAATCTCCAAGAATGGGAGTGTATCATACTTGAGGGTGGAAGCTCAATGGCTTCTGCAAGGATTCTTTAGACTCCTACTCTTAAAGACATTAGTGTAGTGTAGTGTATGTACCACCTACTCTAGTGTGGCCTACTAGATCCTCTTGAGTTGTAGAAAGGGTTGTGCTATCCCAACACTATCAACTTAGTTCAGTAGAACTTACTGTATTCTAAGCTTAAATTATATGTACTTCAGGTACTTTTAGTGTTTAGTTGATCAATTCAATTGAGATTATCTGGTAAACATAGCAGCTGAAGTCACGCTGCTACATCAATGTGAGAGTTGGCCTGAGTATGCTGTCCAACTAATTATAGTGGGCACTCTGCACCAGTCCAAACAACCTCTTATTGGAGATAGGTTGAAGACAACCTTATTGAAAGCTATCCTAGTGGTAGCTATGGGAAGGTTCTCAGGCTAGTCTTGAAGGAATGCAGCTGTTTCTGTTTTACACAGTCTATAATCTCTGAGTGACCAAATGAGAGAGCACTCACACCAGGTACAAATTCAAAATATATGTATTTATTAAACACACATCTCTAGTCTCTTTATGAGGCTAGAGTTCGGTAGTGCCATAAGCTATAAGTTATTAAACCACAGTAATGACAATGAACGACGCTAAGTTCTAGCGAGCATCACCATATACCAATAGTAGAGGCAGGCACCACGACTGACATTGTATCTGCATTCTAGAAGTGCTTGATCACTAGCACCACCAAGGTAGAGACAGGGACTCACGGGAGACGGCAGTAGTAAATACACACCGATACTGCTGACTTATGCAGAGAGTCAGAACATGGAAAGGAAAGGGACACTTAAAGAGGACTAGAGCAAACCTTGAGATCTAGGACTTGAAGAGTCTCACCATGGGAAGCACGAGTACTACAGCTATCCCACTAGAAGCCGGCGTGAGGCCAGCTGTCGGGTTCGGCTCAAGTTCGATCTGAATGGTGATCTGCTGCAGCTGCTAGACCAAGGAGTGTCCGGTGGATCCAGAGATGGATCGGAGATCTGAAGAACCTGCAAAGAGAGGGACAGATGTCACAAGTCATGACCAGGAAGGCGGATGGATAGATGCCACCGAGCTGCCGAGTGCTCAGGTGTTGACGGCTGTCTGTGCTCAGGCCACGAGGTCCAGGAGGCTGTCGGTGGCACAGGATTCGGGCTGGCACTAGCACGATGTCTGTCGAGTGCTGAGGGGCCGGCGACTGGATTGGACCTAACAGTTTACGGCAAGTCTGAGTAAGATGGAGATCGCCGATGGTGCAGGACAGCAAGCGTCTGGGGAACTCACCCAGCGAGGTGTGAGGGCAGGCCTGAGCAAAGGCTCAGGACGTTGAGGTACAGGGCTACAGCTTGTCAAGTGTGGCTAGAAGTGCATCGCTCACAAGAGCGTGGATGCTGGCTCTACAGGACACTGCGGAGCTGGAGGCCAGCGATCTTCGGTGAGCTGGATGCTGAGGCCAGGCTACTGCCAGCACCACTTGGGAGACCCAAGACCCAGAGGATGATCAGCCAGAATGTGCTTCAGGGGTCATGGTCCGTCACCATCCCAGAGCCGTGGCCTCAGCTTGCTGGGGGACTCAGGGTAGCCTCGGGAGTCTGAGATCCACTTGGTGATGCAGCACTGGCGTCACGGAGCCAGAGCTGCAGAGCGACCAGAGCTGTTGTGCCACATCTGAGGAGTCTTCTGTCCTCACTCTTGAGTATAGTCTGAAGGTCCAGGATCTAGCCTAGAGCCTGTCAGATAGTCTGTCCTTAAGGACTGGTTCCTACTATGTCCAAGATGAGGGTTGATACTCTGGCCTCCATGGGTGGGTCAGGGCAGAGGGGTGGCCGACACCCTCTCTGTCGAAGGCCAGCAGGCTGCAGCTCTGATCCGGTTTGAACTGGGTAGTATCGACACAAATTCTGCAGTGACTTGAGCTAATCTCTGCCTCTGCCTCCACATATTACTCTGTCTGGGAGGGGCGGTCACACTCCCCTGGGACAGGAAATCATTCTCAGCAGCAGCAGGATGGCCAGGACTGCGATGGCCTGTGATGGGCAGCCATCTCATTTTGATGATTGTATGAGTTACATGTACAGTCAGAGTTAACATGTCTTTCCTCAGGAAGGGTGGAATGCCGCTGGCGGGGGTAGTATTCCAAGATGTTTGACACCAAACACGACATGTTTAGGTGCAGCCATCTCCAAAGTTGGCATTTTACTGCGAGGATATAATGCGCTTAAGAGAGCATGGTCAGGCTGCACTACAAACAGCATCAGAGAATGGCTCGAACGCTGCAGTGGGCCCTGCCATGCGGGCACCTCCACGATACTGCCACCCTCCTGCCTTGTAGGGCTGATAGGCCTGCCTTAGGAGTGACTTATAGGTTTATATGTGTGTATGTATCTCAGTGATATAGGTAACCTATATCACAGTAAGGGGTGCATGCACTCACCTAGCTCTCCAGGCTGCAGTAGCAGATCTGTGGTGTCAGGTTTTCGAGGTGCTTAGTACATGCTGCAGCCCCTGGCAGGCCTCTGAGGTACCTATGCTCTGGTGCATAGTATACCATATACTAGGGATCTCATAAGGCACTCCAGATTCCAATCAGTGATGTGCCTAAGGCGGACACTGGTTTTAGAGAGGAAGTAGCTAGTTAGGCTGTGTCTGATTAGCAGGGCCCTGCCAATGTCGAAAATGTGAAAGCATCAGCAAAGTGGGGGCACTCCATGTGAGCAGATCCTGTCTTCCTGGTTACCTGTTCCTCCCACCTTCTCCCTGGAATCTTCCTGTTCTCTGCACTCTCATTTTCCTGCATTCTCTGCTTCTTTCTGCATCTCGCCATTTCTTTCTGCATGTTTGCCTGCTTCCCAGTACTCTTCTTGCACGTCTTCACCTATTTCGCAGTTTCGTTCTTTTCGCATCTTCTTTCGCTCTTCTATCGTTTTTCGCATCTCTTCTGTCTGTTTCTGCATCTTCTTTTGTTCTTGCATACTTGTTTCTTTCTGCATTCTTCTGCTTTCAGACATTCTGTCTTCATTTGCCTTCTTCCTCTTGCCTATCTAGTCTACCTTCTCTTCTTCTTGTATTTCTCTGCCTTTCTACTTGTTCTCCAGTTCTTTGGTACTTCTTCCTTTCAATTTTCTTGTCTTTCTTGTATTCCTTTCTACTTTCACTTTTCTGTGCCTTCTGGTCTTTGGTATTCACTTCGATTTCTACTTCTTGCTTTTCTGATCTTATTTCTATTTCTGTTCTCTTGCTCTTTCAACTTTGTTCTTTGCCTTCTGTTCTCTTGTTCTCTTGTAAATTAATGGTATCTTTCTCTATATTCACTTGCTTTTCAATTTGTCTTTCATCTTATTCTGTTCTTTCCTGCTTTTGTATTTGTTCTCACTTACCTTCTTGCTTGCATTCTCTGTTCTTTCATTTTCCTTCTTTCACTTTGCTTTTTTACTTCTTGCTTTTCACTTTCACTTTCACCTTTGTTTTCTTTTAATTTCATCATTCCTTTCTACCTTTTCTCTGGTCTGCATCTTCTACTTTTCTAATTGCTTTCTGCTTTCGTACCTTCGTACTTTGTCCTTCTTTCTACCTTCGCCTTCTTTCAATTTCCATCTTGCCTTCAGTGTTCTTCCTTCTTTTATCTTCTGTCTTTTTCTGTTCCTCAGCCCTCTTTCAGCAATTTCTCGTTCTTCGCCTTCAATTCTTCGGCAATTTTCTTGGTTTTCTTCACTTGATCTTCTTCTACTTGGTGTTCTTCTCGTTCTCTTGCACTTCTTCCTCTTTTCGTCTTCTTGCTCATTGCCTTCTGTTCTTCTTGTTTCTTCTCGTCTTCTTCTTCTGCACTTTGTTCCTTCTTCTACGCTCTTTTCGTCTTCTTGCACTCTGGGCAATCTTCCGCTGGTGCTTCTGCATTTATCCTTTCGTTCCTCTTCTGGCCTTTCGTTCTCGCAATTCTCTTGCCTTCGCACTTGCTCGTTTCTTCGCACTTGTTGCCTTCTTCGCACTTGCTCACTTTCTTCTACTACTTGATTTTCTGCATCTTCAGTACTTATTCTTTTCTTGGTCTTGAATTTGTTTTCTGGTATCTTCAAATTATTTCTGTACATCTTCTGTTCTCTAGTAGCTCTTATTCTTTCGTACTTATTGGTTCCTTCTGCACAAGTTTGTTTCTTCTGTCTTCTTCTGTCGGTCTGGTAGTTCTTTCAAATTCTTCTTCCTCATCTTCCATTCTTTCATCATTTGTCTTCTTCTAATTTTCAATTTGTTCTTCTTGCATTCTTATTTCTTCTTTCTACTTGCTCTCTTCTTCTTCTGCTTGTATCTTCTTGTATCTTTTTATCTATTTGAATTTTTTTGCCTTCTTCATCTTCTTCACTTATTCTTTTTCTTGTCTTCTTTTCGTATCTCGTTTCGCCTTGATTCTTCTCTGTTCGAATCTCTGCCGTTTTCTGCACGCCGCGTTCCTTTCGTATTTCAAATATTTTCTGTATTTTCGTTCTTCATCTTCCGTTTTCGACATTTGCTCTTCTTCTTCTTGTCTTTTCTGATCTTCTGTTATTTTTTCATATCTTCGTCTTTTCAGAGCTTGTTGTTTTTCTATTTCTTCAACTTATCTACATTTTTCCATTTTTCTATTTCATTTCTGCATTCTTCATTTCTTTCTTCTTGTGTTTTCTTATATTCCCATTTTCTGTACTTTCATCTTCTTCTACTAAGTCCTTGTCTTCTCGCAGTTTGTCTTCCTTCTGGCCTCTGTCGTTTCTTCGTCATTCTCTACTTCACTTGCCTTTTCTGTCTGTGTCTTTCAGAATGTTTTCACTCACTTGTTTTCTTCTTCTGCTCTTTGGCATCTTCATTAATCTTCATCTTCTAGCTGAAGGTCCTCTGTTATCATTTTCCGCCTTCATCTCTGTTCTCTGTACATTTCGGCGTTCTTCTTCGACGTTCTTCGTTCCTTTCACTATCTTCTTCCTTCTGCTTCTCTAATTGATTCTGTTTTTTTCATTCTCCTTGTTCTTCTAGCATTCTCTATATTCTATGTCTTCCTTTGTCTATTTTCTGTATCTCTGTTCCCTTTCTCTTGCTTAATTCTTCAGTTTGTTATTTTCCAGTTTTCTGCATCTTCACATTTTCTCTGCTCTTGATCTTCTTTCTAAATTCTTCTCTGTAAATTTTCTTGTCTTCTTCTTGCAGTTCTTCTTGCATCTTGCCTTCTTTCTGCTAGTTTGCTTTCTGGTATTCCTTCTGTTTGTTCTCTTTTACCTTCTAGTTCTTCTAACTAGCTCTTGTTATAATTTTCTCTTGTATTTCGTACTTTTGTTGCTTCTTCTGCTTGAAGTTCTTCTTGTTCTTTCAGGTTTGAATATTCTGCTCGTTTTCATTCTCTATTTGTTCTTTCTGTATTGCTCTTGTTTCTTCTGTCATTTGGTTCCTCTGTCTTCTACCTTCTTCTTCCAGGTTCTCTACTTTCTAATATTCTTCCTCTTGCATTTGTCTTTTGATCTTTGTTCCTTTCAATTTTCTTGTCTTTTCAGTAGGCTTCGTCTCATTTCTTCTTCCTGACTCTTTCGTATCTTCTAGCCGTCTTCTTCTGTATCTTCACTTCATTTTCTGCATCTTCTTCTTGTCTCTATTCTTTCTGTATTTTCTTGCTTGTTCCTTTTCTATTTTCTTCTATTTTACCTTCTTGATTCTTCTTTCAGTTCTTTGTCTATTTCTATTTTCGCTGTTTCTTCTGGATACCATGTCTTCTTCGTATTTTCAGTTGTTTTTCTGCATTCACTTGCCTTCATTCATTTTTTCTCGTTTTCGCACATCTTCTGTCTTCTCTGATCTTCCTTGCCTTCTTTCTGACCTCTGCTTTCAGCACTTCTTGCACTCTCTGCATCTTCTTACCGCTGTTCTTCTTCCTCTGCCTTCTGCTCCTCTTCCTCTTCTAGTACTTCTGCCTTCTCTGCAGCTTGTTCGTCTTCAGTACTTGCTCGTCATTTTCGTTTTCGGCAATTCCTCTGCTCGTTTCAGTTTGCAATTTACCATTTTTCTGATTTCCAGTCTCTTCATTCTCTTCGTTCTTCTTGAAGTTTTCTGAATTTCAACTTTTCTTGTCTTCTTGATCTGTTCTTCTGATTCTTCTGCCTTTCATCTTTCTACCTTCGTTGCTCGTTTCTGCATCTTCATTGTTCTGCACTTGCAATTGTCTATACTTCTCTTGATAGTTCTTTCTGCATCTTCTGTTCTTTCATACTTTCCTTCTTCTTGTCTTCTTGTTCTCTACTGTTCTTCTTCTACCTTTCCTTCTACTCATTCTTCTTTCACTTCTTCCTTTGTCTTCTCTGTCTACCAGTTCTTTCGTAGCCTTCTGTTCTTCTGCATCTGTTGAGTTTTCTAGCATCTTCTTATCTTCTTTCTTGTACTGTTGTTCTTTCTACTTCATTTGCTTTTGTTTTTTTGAGCAATTTTCTTGCTTGTTTCAAGATTTTCTCCTTCTGGAATTTTCTGTTAAAATTTAGTCTTTCTTTCAGAGCTTGATTCTTTCGGTATCTTCTCTGCCTTCTTTGTATTTGTTCTTTCTGACGTCTTTGATTCTTTCAGTACCTTCATCTGTCTCTTTCTAATCTTCCGGGTTTTTCTACCTTCACTTGATTTTTTCTGCAAATTTTCGTCTTTTCGAGACTTTATTTTTCATTGTTTGTTTTTGTTCTTGTCGTTCTTCTTTCATACTTTTACTATTTTTGCACTTGTTGAGCCACTGTGCCGCCGCCACTTATGCAATTTTCGTTTTTTTCACCCTTCCAGTTCTTCGTCTTCTTTCAGCCTTCTTCGTCTTCTTTTCTGATATCTTCTTCAATGATGTCTTTCATTGCTTCCGTTTTTCTACCTTCTTTCGTACTTGTACTTCGTTTTCTTTGTCGCTTCTGTTCTTTCAGCACTTCTTCTTCTTCTACTTCTTCTACTTCTTCTTCTTCTTCTGCATTTCAGATTCTTCTTGCCTTCTGGTTTCTTGATACCTTCTAGCTAGTTCTTTTCAGTTTGTCTACCTTTATACTCACTTGCTTTCTACTTGATCTTCTTTCACTCTATTCCTCTTTCGTACATCTTCGTTCTTCTTTGTCTTCGTTCTTCTTTTCGTCTTCCACTAGTTTAGTCTTCAGCTTTTAGCTTCTTCTTGTTCTTACCTTCGTCATTTTTTCAGCAGATCTTTACTTCGTTTTAATTTGTTCTTCTGCTGATTTTCTTGCTTTCAGTTTACGGTTCGTTCAATTTTTCAGCTTCTTCTTCTTCTTCTTGAATTTCTTCGTCTTTCGTTGTTTCATTACCTTCTGCTTGATTTTTCATCTTCTTGTTGTTCTTCTTCGGCACGTTTTTCTGCATCTTCATTGTCTTTCATCTTCTTCTTGCTTCTTCTACATCTTCAGTATTCTTCTGCGCTTCTTTACTATTGGATTCTTTCTAGGTTGTTTGTCTTCTTTCTATTCGTTTCGATTCTTTCACTTTCATTAAATTTTCTTCACTTCTTCATTGTATCTTTCTTCTCTAGCCTAATTTATTCTTCTTTCATTTGTTTTGCAATTTTTACCTTCTTCTTGTTATATTATTCTTCTTCACTTGTTGTTTCTTTCTGCACTTGTCTTTCATCTTCTTTCATTGTTGAAGATTCTGTATTTCTTCATTTCTTTCAATTTATTTTTTCATTCTATTTCGTATTTGTTCTTCTCTTTCTGTACCTTCATTGTTTCTTCTGCACTTCTTGTTCTTCTGTTTGGTCTTGACAGTTCTGCACCACTTCGTCTTCGTTTTCTGCTTCATGTAGTTCTTCTTCGTTTTCTGCATTTGTCTTCTTTCACTACTTACCTTCTTCTTACCTCTTTGTTTTCATCCTCTGGTTGTTTCTTTCAGTTCTCCTCTTCGTGGCTTCTTCCTGTTTCTGCATTCTCTGTGCCTTTCAGCTCTATCTTCTTCTGCATTCACTTGTTGCACTTTCTGCACTTATACTTTCTCTATCTTCGTTGCTTTCTGCCTTCTTCTTCTTGTCTATTTACCTTCCTTGCCTTCTTCTAATTTTGTTCTTTCATCTCTGTTTTTCTCTAGCACTTATTTCTGCATCTGTATTCTCTTACTTTCTACACTCTTACTTTTCTAATTTCTGCCTCTTCTTAATTTTCTGCATTTTCTCTTTCAAGAAGTTTTCTTGCCTTCTTTCACTTTGCTTTTCTGGCATTCCTCTGATCTTTCTACCTTCACTTGCTCTTTCAGATACCTTTCAGTTGGTTCTTCTACTACTTTCTTGAATTTTCTGAAACTTTCTGTACTTCTTTCAGCATTTTCTACCCTCTTCTTCGGTACTTGCCTAGTCTTGCCTTACTTTCAATTTCTTGATTATTCTCTGTTCTTTCTACTGCGCTTTCATCTGAACTTGCTTCTTTCTGTTCTTTTATTTTCTGATACTTCTTTCACATTCTGTCTTTTCTAATTTCTTCTTCTTGTACTTTCACTTTTCTTTTACCTTCTTCTTCTTTTGTCTTCTTGATTCTTTCTGCCTTCTGCCTTCTTGCATTCTTTCAAATTTCAGTTCTCTTTCTGACTTTCTACCACTTGTAGAGAGGATCAGTCTTCTGTGTTGTTACTTTTTTCTGATGTTGCACTGGTTTCTGGCTATGTCCTGCCATTCAGGCCCTGCCTGTTCCTTTCTAACCATGGAGTGACTTAGGTGCATTAGTGATTGATACTGTGGTGCCTTATGAGTCCCTAGTATATGGTACTTAGGTTAAGGGCATAGGCATTATTATAGGCTATAAAGCCACTTTGAAAGGTTTAAATCTGACAAATAATAGCCAGCCTGCGAGGGAAAAGGTTCCCCTCACTGAGATATGTGGCTCTCTATATCTTCCTGCACACATGATATAGCCCCAGGTAGGCTTATTTCAATCTGAGGGTGGTGCTTGGTTTCTATGTCTGAGAAAGTCTCTCTGCATTTTCAGAGTCTATTTCCAGGATGCGTTGCACCATATATATTCTTCATGTAAATGTTTGGGAGCCAAAAATAAAAATAGCTGTACGTGTTCTTATCTCAACACCTAGCCATACTTTGCTGGTTCCAGCTGCAGATTCCATTCCTTTTCTAGGGCATGTATTCGTGGGGAAGCGTGTAGTTCCCAGTATTGGCATCATGTAATGGATGCCATCAGTCACAGATACAGCCTCTGCTGATGACAAACTGCAGGGAGGAAGCCTGTCAATAGTATCCTGTCACAGGGAGTGTAACCACCTTCCAGACAGGGTTTGCTAGCTGGGTGGGCAGGAGTGTTTCTGAGGTCCTGCACTGGGGGAGCAGAGGCCTTCCAGGCATACAAACTGTTAGCCTGCCTCAGCTCTGGCTGAAACTGACAAAGGGAAGTGGGTAGCCATTCTGACTCTCCGATAGGCGGGGTCATAGGAGCTAGTCCATCCTCTTGGGTATAAGCAGGGGAACCTTCACAGCAGCAGATAATCCCTGGACATGCCTACAGAAGAATCCGGGTTCTGACGCTCACTGTTCCTGAGCATTTGTTAGTCTCCCTGGAGTCAAGGAGGACTCCCTGCTACAGGCACAAAACGACAACGACGGTCAGAATCTGATGCCAGCCTGCTGGAGTCCAAGTTCCTGTATCAAGAAGTGGATTTCCTGACCTCCAGGCCATCGCATCTGCCAGCCAGCCGAGGCAGACCCCACTAGTAATGAGAGTCTGCATCTTCGGCATCTGTTGTCAAGTGCAACTCCTTTACCACATTCTACGAACTGTGCTTGGAGCACGTGTAATCCCTGACCTCCAGTATCTGAAGATCAGAAAATCAATACCATCCTGAGTGGACAAGTAGACCCCTGCCATGATCCACCTGAGTCTTCAATGATCCTTGCCATATGGCCAGGGTCCCCAGAAGCCATAAGAAACCAAAGGGTTCCCTGGTTGTCTATAACACTTGTCCCTCAGACCCAGTTGGTCTGTCTATCGAATTTCTTCATCTTCCTTAAAGACTAAGGCTATAGTTTGTTGGCCTAATGAAGAGCGACACGCACAAGCTGCGATGGACGCAGGGACAATTGAATCCAAATTCCTGGTTGCTGCCGACAAATTCTTCTGGACCACGGCCGAAGAGTCATGTTGGACTAACCTGAATCAATGGTCAGTGCTAAGTCCACCTGGGTCACTGCCAAGTGACTTGAACAAATGTCCTCTGCTTTCAGGTCATCCTTCAGAATTCCAGGCTTGATTCACCGCCAAGAAGCAGCAAGTCTTCTGTTTTCATTGTAACGACGCTACACTCGACACGTTTCCTGCGAGGACTACGGTGTTCCCAGGCGTGGGGTCCTAGAACTACTTACCTAAAAGGACTCCTGCTTGTCTGGCCCAAGGAAATTTAAAACTTTATTTCAGCATGGTTCAAATTTCATTATTAATACAGACCCGCTGCCAGGAATTCATTGCACGTCCTCGTTGGAATCTTTGCTTACCTGCCTTTAAGTGGTTTTGTGAGGCCCCAGCACCTCGAAGGCCCCAGGTCCTGTCTTCCCTGCAAAGTCGTTGTTTCTAAGTCTCTTTACTTAGCATATGGTCTCAGCACGGTCCTTGGCCTCAGCCATATTTTGTGCTTAACTTATTGTGAAACATCGTGATTTGTAGCATATGTTTATCTTCTAATTCACAAGAGATTAGCAGAGAGTCATTTGTAGAAGTCAAATACATATATATTTGATATATACCTGTGTGGTGCCTTTCATTGTGATTCAAGAGATTATATGGTAAAACAGCTGCTTTCGATTAGGCTGCTCTCCACAGCTACACTACTAGATATTTCTTAAAAGGTTGTCTCAACCTGACCATGTCGATCTGTACTGGTGCAAGTCCACTTAATTAGTGAACAGCATATACCAGGCCAACCTCATGGCGCAGCGTGTGGGATTCCAGCTTGCCATTGCCTTTACCAGAAAATTTCATTTGAATTACTAACTGAAACCATATAGGTACCAAGGTACATATAAGTCGCTTAGCATCACAAGTTCTACTGCCAGGCTGCCCAGGGATAGCCACTCCTCTCAGCTCGCCTCAGATCAGCAGGCCACAAACCAGTGTAGTAGTACAACACGCACGATCACTTCAGAATGCCCTGCGGTGACTCAAGTGATCCACTCAGCCTCAGTATGGGGACTGGTTTCTCTCCTGACTCTGAGAGCCATTGCGCTGACATGACACCTGAGACCAGACAGAGTCTCGCCACTTCACCTGCACTGATAGAATTGCCAACAGCAGATCTAGACTAGCCCTAGGAGCTGCGGCCTGAATCAGCGGGTGTAGTCTGAGTCAGATGATGAGAATCAGAATGACCAAGACTCTGTGATCAAAGCGCTCAGGTCCGCGGTCTGAAAAGACAGAGGGCTCCTCCCCAAGAGAACCGACAGATGAGATGCAGACCCTCTTCCAGGGAATCTGACCACCTCCATCTCTAAGCAGAGAGTTTGTCCAGCAGAGAGCTCATACTTTCCCCGAGAGAGGAGCAACTGCGTGCAGTGATGCGCATTAAGCCTCCTCAGAACCGCGAGCCGTTGGCACTGATAGGAAGCCCTGGAGATCCGAGTAGCTCAGGCCAGAACCCCTGGCGGCAGCAACAGTGTCCTCAGAGCGCGATATTCCTGACCATAGAACCCGAGCAGGCCGCTCCCTGCCTCAGAGCGGGGATGATATCCACAAGTGGAGTAGCTGGAGAGGGCCAGCAGGTCTCCCAAAGCAGTGGGCAGCAATCTCAGGGTCTCTCAGATAGGGAAGAGACATTCACCGTCAGAGAGGAGGATGCGACGATGACACCTGAAGAGCTCACCGATACGCACCACGTACTGGAGGCTGAGTTCAGAGATACCCAGAAGCTAGATCGACTGTTGTGGCTCTGCAACCAGTCTCTAGAGGCTGGCTGGCTCGGCGCAATAGCCGATTTCAGCGGACAGGGCTACTCGCGATGATGAGAGAACAGTCCATAATACTGCCAGAACCAGTTGCTGCACAGTATCCGGTGACTCGATCTCCCTCTCAGTTGCTGGGAAAGAAGGCAGTGGAATGTCAGAATCCAGGTGAGGCAGAAAACTCCAGAACCAAGGGTGACACAAGAGCCCAAAGGCTCTGAGAAGTGGGGATAAGTCAGCTAACCAGAGTCTTCACAGCGGCCCCAGAGTCTGCATCTGGTGGGGAGTCACAGTCCAACAGGAAAGGCCAAGAAAGCCTGCGCAAATTCTCGCAAACAGAGCGCATTGACTGATTGTACTCAGTTCAAAGACAATCCACCGTCCCGTTCTCGCGCAACCGTGCTCTAGCTCAGCTACTGCGGAGGGCGGCACACAGAACAAGGGCGGTAGAGGTTGACTTGGTCCCTGAAGGGATTCTGACCTAGTCAGAGCGACCATCAGGCAATGCCGATTTGTGAGGAAACATTGGATATGCCCTTCCTAAGCCCAGCGGTCTGGGCAAGTATGAACAGCAGCCTTGGATAGTGGCAAACAGGCTTTGGCATTCTAGGACACAGGCAGGTCACCATGGTGCAGAGGACATGACCCTGACAGATTACTCTGGGCGAAATGTACCAGGTGATCGAGCAATGTCCAGACCAACATGGCACTGAGCAGTTCTTCCTGGGGAGAATACCCGCAGGCCGTGGCCAGCATGTTCCCAGAACGTTATCGAGCAATGATCCAGAGATTTCAGCCCGGTCTGCGGTGGACTCATGCCGAGATAGCATGCCCGCAGAGGCATGACCAGGTCACAAGAATGCATGACACTGAACCAGCTTCCTGATCCTGGAACAATGGATCAGATGCTCCCAAGAGGAGGGGCAGTAAGGGCTCCTCTCTGTCTCAGATCAGCGATTCACTTCAGAGGAGGTGAAGTCAACCTGAAGAGAGGCACCGCCAGAGGGATTTCTGGAATCCGACCAGGTTGAGGCTCTCAGGGGCCTTCCAGGAAGATCTGAGCGAAGCAGTGCTGCCCTCTCTGAATTCTTCAGAGCTGGCAGGCTGTTGCCGAGGCTGCTGGGGCGTTATGGTCCCATGTTGCAGATGAGGACTCCTTATACCTGAGGGGCATGCCAGCTGCCGGAGTTCACCAGGAGTTGGTATCACCAGCAGTTCAGGGGTCCTCTGATCTTGCCCAGCTGATACTTTACTGACATACCTAAAGTGATACTCCGGGACAGGTTCCCACATTTCATTGCCACAGCAGATGAGACACGTGAAGTTTTGTCGCCTCCGTGTCACTTGCCACAGTGGCAGGCAGGTGGCACCAGCTGGCCCCGTGAAGGGTGCCCTGAGCGGGGGTAGGATCGCATCGTAGTCCTTGGTTGTCAGACTGCAGCCGGGCACAGATTTATCCTGGAGGTGGTGGATCACTGCCACCAGGTACTCCAGATTCCGAGGAGACCATCACAGCACCCGTGGTGTACAGCAGCCTCATTGGAGTTTTCCAGAGCGGGCTCTCCAAAGGAGTGTCATCTAGAGGTACAACTCATGTCAGATTATCTGAAGTTCAATGTGAAGGAGGTGTGTACTTATAAGTTCACCACCCTATCACCATGCAATGGTTTATTGAACGCTTCAACAAGACCTGAGAGCGGAATGACTAAAGGACTCCCAGAGCAGCTTCCCAGTGAAATGGGACCTTCTCTCCTCTGCCTGTGCCTGCATTGCAGAGAGGTTCCACAGAAGGGTTGGTTACTGCCCATTTGGAGTCCGTTTGGCATCCGGCGAGAGGTCCACTGGCTCAGGCAGGGCTGGTAGAGCTACCTTGAGCCAGCCCCAAACAAAGATGCGATGGACCAGGTACTTGTCTTCCGCCGATTTGGCAGAGCACATGAAAGGCAACCAAAACCCTGGAGGCCAGCCAAGTTAACTGCAAAGCTGGCATGCAGCCAAAAGGCTGTGCCACTGTACACGCCTGCACAGCGGGTGTAAGGCAGCTCTGTGGCCCCAGCAGCCCCTCCAGGACAAATGCGGAGCGGCCCCCATGGCAGATAGCACGGGAGAGAGTCATCATCGGGTGAATCTGCACTGCGATATTTCGCCTAAGCGGCGCTGTCATCACAGATTGCCACATGTTGACAGGCTGACATGCGGGCTTCACTACGGCACCGATGAGACCAGGAGGAGAGCGTATCCTCTCCCTGCCCATGCTCTCCAGAACCCTGATTACGGGTCAGTAGATGCCACTTGGCAGTGCTGAGCCTCACTGACCATCAGCAGACTGAAGTGCAGACAGCCCCGCAACAGCCTAGACATATGTTTAGCTCGACTTCAGTCAGACGGTGCGCGCGTGAGGTGGACGACTGGGGATCAGCCTGGCTCGTTCGTCACAGTACAATCTTACAGGCACACCTGACCACGTCAGGGATCTGCACAGGACTGCAGTCCAGACAGTGTTGGAGCAGGGTGTGATTGGAGCCTTCAGATAGCCTCGGGTTGGGCCTGTAGCCCTGAAGTCTCACTCAGCCTTCATACTGCGGGGCGGCAAGAAAGAAATGAGCCTTGCAGACTACAGATGGCTCAATGCAGGACTGATGCCTATCCCATTACCAAGGGCAGATGAGCTGACTGGATTTCTATCTCAGCCAGCATCTACAGCATTTGATCTAACAGCTGTTACTGGCATGTCGATTAGTTGATGACGCAAAAAGTTCAAAACAGCATTTTCGACTGGTGGGTGCACTACCATCTCAGGCGATGTCCTGTGGATTGAAAAATGCGCCTGCCACTTTGAGAGGTTGGTGAATACAGCCTGGCAGGGATGGAAACTTGCTGCCTGCTGACGGAGGATATTGCCGTCTCTAGTTCCTCCCGGATCATCTGGTTCACTGCAGATTCGCCCTGAGGCCCTGCAGTCAAAAAGCAGGCCATCGAGGTACAGTGGTCACTGTGCCAGATAGGGCAGAGTCAGGTTGTATCTACACCTTGTAGTAAGGAGGTTGGTCAGCCTTGGCAGTGGCACAAGAATGGGTTGCCTTAACCACCCGGACACGGGCGCAGTCATCCCGTTTAGGCCCGACTGCCATAGGAGGCTTGTCAAGGGACATGGATCTATATAGTGACACCCTGAACGTACCTGCTCCTCCAAGAAAATGCCAAAAGTGTTCAGCGGATTAGCCAGCTGCCAAGTGGCATATCTGAAGAATCTGTAAAGCAGTGGCCATGCACCGCCCCCATCTTACAGAGTCCAGACTGCTGCCTCGTGTCCATTGTCCGTACAGATGTCTTCCGAGCTGGGCGTGAAGCTGTACCGAACTCAACTGAATGGCGAAGGTCGTTGATCAGCCAGCGCATTAGCAGAAAGGCCGACTTCTGTGAGAAACGCAGCTGTCAAGCCAGAGAGCAGGAGGCCTTTGCTGTGGTGAAGGGGCCCTGAAGAGCCGAGGCCACACTTGCCTGGCACCCTCACTCATAGGCTCAGACCGACTACGCTCTCTTCCTATGCTGCCAGATGCAGAGGTGAAACTCCAAACTTTGGGAGGCGGTCCGTCTCTTTACAGGGGATGGACTATACAGCGTGAAACATAGTGCCCGGGACCCAACACGCTCACGCAGACGGACTGCGCGGTTTCCACTTGGACACTTACGCCTAACCGGTCAAGCGCTTCAGTTTCCAAGCGTCCCTGTCAGCCGTTTGAGCGGGGTCCAGCCTCTGTGTTGCGCCCACTCTTTCTGATGTTAGCACTGGCCTTCTGGCCAGTATCTGCTCTGTCCCTGCCAATCAGGGCCCCAGTCTCCTGCTGCTCCTTCTAAATGACATGGAAGCAGCACTCCTAGGCAGCACTCCAGGCGATTTGGATACTGTGGTGCCCATGAGTCCCTAGTAGGCATGGCAGCCCCAGGTGCCAAGGCTACAGGCATGCTCATGTCTACCTGTGGGCTGCAGCATGCTGTGCCACTCTCTGGGAAGCAGTTCCAACCCGACCATCAGGCCTCGCTACTGCAGCCTGCGGAAGGGTGCATCGCACCGACGACATGTGGCTCTATAGCACTTCCCGCACACGCATTATGGCGGTCTAAGGCAGGGCCCTTCTAGTCATCCTGAGGGCAGGGGCAGCTCGGTCTATGCGAGGGGGCCTCTGCCGAGCAGGGCTCTGCAGCCTGTGAGTCCACTCGCGCCGTTTGCGGACGCCAGTCCATATACTTAGGCGCATTAGATTCCGCATGCAAATGCCAACTTTGAATCGGCCGCATCAGTATCATGCCGCGTGCTCTGAAACATCACTGCAGACTATCCGCCAACTATCTGCAGCGGCGGTAGCATCTCCACTTTCCCAGAGGGATAAGCCATGAATGTTGGGAAATCGCGCAGAACTTCTAAAGCCCAAGTTTCGCAAACGGGATGCCACCAGTCACAGACACTGGCCTGCTGATGACTGAGTCTCGCAGTGGAGTGAAGCCCAGACGGTCAGGGCATCCTGTTCGCTGGTGAGGTGCACCACCTTCCAGACCGGGCTTGCGTATTGGGCTAAGGCGGGTGCATTCTGTGCGCTTTGAAGTCTCAGGCACTGGGGGAGCAGAAGGCCCCTCCTGTGGCATATGCCGCCGTTCAAAACCAGCTCAGGGGCGCCACCCGCCCCTGCCTGGCGCGCAACTGACAAAGTGAAGTGGGTGCAGGTACTCTCTGACCCTCCCATAGGCGGGGTCATATAGCTATCCATCCCCTTTAGTCTAAGAGGGGAATAGTTTGTTGCAGTAGATATTCCCTGACGACGTTTACAGAAGAATTGTTTGATGCCCACTGTACTAGGAAGACAGAAGGAGTGACTCTGCTTGGCAGGCACCAAAATGACATGACGTTTAGCGGTTGCTGAGTCCAGTTCTGTCAGCAGTGGATTTCCTCGATCTCCTCTGGTGTCATCGTGACCAGTGCAGCTGAGGCAAGTGGACTTCACGAGTAATGAGGAATACACTTCTGTACCGCGTAATCATTAAATGAAAATCCCCACAATGCTCCTACGAACTGCTTGATCACGTGGTCCCATCTCCAGCAACTTTCCGAAAGATCAGTAGTCTATTCATCTCGGCGGGACGGATTTCTACTGCAGGTATCTTGGCGACTTTCAGCTACGTTTCAGGTCTCCAGAAGACTTCTTGCATTCAAAGGGTCTCCTGCCAGCTCCAGGTCTGCCCTGATTTCGCCAAGGAGTCCTCCAAGCTGGTCATGCTTATCGACTTTTCTCTTCATTCTCTGCTGCTGCCAAGGCTCAGGTTGGTTCCACCGAGCATGATACGCAAGGCAAACGTTCAGGGATATACTGAATCCATTCCTGGTTGTCGCCGACATCTTCCTTGACCACTCAGAAGAGTCAAGGCATTCCATCAACTGACCTGAATCAACGGACGGGCATCCACGCCCTCTACTGGTCACTGCCAAGGACTTGGCATCGTCTCTCCGCTCTCAGGTCATCCTCCTTCAGAATCCATACATCCCATCAGACACTTCTCATTCCGCAGCTGTCTCTGTTCATTGAAAACTGACGCCATGATCCACCAAAGGACAACAGGCACTGGGGCGCTTCTGGGTGAGGGACCGCCCAGGGTGTATCTCGAACTACTTACCTCGGCAGTTCAGCTTCCGAAGTATCCTAAAACTCTTTATTTCATCTACACTTTCAGCCCTACGCAATACATCCGCGCCTGTATCCACACTGTAGTCCCCCGTGTCCTTTCATTTACAAACTTAGTGGTGGACCAGCACTTTCTGAGGTCACCTTGTCTCCCTGCAAGTCGTTGTTTTAAGTCTCTTACTTGCATGGTTCAGAATTTCAGGGCCCCAGCCTTGCGCTTGACCCAGGAACGGCCACGCAGTATAGAAATTGATCTGCTAAAGATTAGTAGAGAGTTATTGTAGGGAGCTTGATATATAATTCGCGGGTGTCTTTCATTTGCGATTCAAGAGATTATATGGTAAAACAAGCTGCTTTGTTGTTTCTCCGAGATGCCTGAAGGCTGTTTCACAAAGAGCCACTTGGGATAGCTTTCTTTAAAAGGTTGTCTAAATCCCATCTAATATATATAGTACTTGGTGTAGTGTCCACTTATTAGTGAATAGCATATACCAGGCCAATTTTCACACTGTTCCTCATTCTGTGCATTCTTCGCCTGTACTTACTTATCTATTTCCTTCTTTCAGGCTCTCTGTTCTTCTTTTCTGCATTCTTTACTTTCAGATTCTTTCTCTAAATTTCGTTTTTTGATTTTCAGCTATTTCTGTATTTTTCTTATTTTTATATCTAGGTTTTTTTGTTTCTTTCTGAATTTCATTTCTTCTAATTTCTCTGTCTTTTGCATTCTCTGCTTTCCTTCATTGTACCTTCCTTTGCCTTGCTGTTTTTGGTGTTTTCTTCACTTTCTTGCTTTCATCTTCTTGCCTTTCTGGCTTTCCTCTTTCATTTGTGCTATATTCATGTTCCTCTTTCTACTTTTGCCAGTTTTCTACAGACTCTGTCTTTTCAGTTTCAGTAAATTTTCAAAATTTCTGTTATTGCTTACCATTGTTTTCATTTCTTGCTTTTTTACCTTCATTATTCTCTTGTCTTCTTTCTACTTCCTCTTCTTCTTCTACCTATCTTTCAGCAGTTTTATCTCCTTCATTACCTTTCAGCTGTTGTTGTTCTTCTTCCTTCTTGCACTTCGTCTTTTCTGTATTCTTACCTTCTTTCTATATTCACTTGCTTCTTTCTACCTTCTGATTTCGAACTTATTCCAGATTCGTTTTTAATTCTCTGTTCTTTCTCTGCACTTTGCTTTTGCAACTTGCTTCTTTCATTCATTTGTCTTTTTCACCCTTCTTTCAGATTCTTCTGTCTTCCTTTCACTTCTCTTCCTTTCGAGGTTTCTTCCTTTCTACCTTCTTGCTTGCAATTCTCTGCCTTTCTTGATACTTCTTCGTCTTCTCTTCTCTATACTTTTGATCTTCAAATTGTACTTCGTACCCTCTTCTCTGATCTTTGTTCTCTTTGTCCTTCTTCGCTTTCGTCTTCCTTCTTTCTGTTTTCAGTTGTTTCTTTTCATTTACTTTCAGGATACCTTCTCTGTTCTTCTGCACATTCTGTTGATTCATTTCTGCATTTTCTTCTTCTTATCTTCATTTTCTACACCTCTTTTCAGCCTTCCTTCTTTCTACATTTTCTTGCCTTCTTCTGCCTTTCACTTTGCACTTCTGTCTTCTTCTATATTTTCTGTCTTTCAATTTTTTTCTGCACATTTCTACTTCTTGAATTTTCATCTTCTTTCATCTTCTACCTATCTTTTCTGACTTTCTTTCATTGATGGCCTGCACTTTCTTCTGTCTTCTTTCACTTTTCCTTCTTTCATCTAATTTTCTCTAAATTTTCTGCCTTCTTTCTTCTGCCTTTCTGTATTTCCTTAATTTTTCTACAATTTCTTCTTAGATTTTCAAAATTTTTGCATCATTCTGTTCTTTCTCTTGCCTACTTACTAAACAGTGCTTCAGTTTTGTACTGTGTGTGTTTTTGCACTGAGGTATTATTTGTACATTGCAGGCTCACATGTTATGCATCTGAAGCCATTTGTTTTGGGTATATGCAGCTTAGTAGGTGGTCAAATTTGCCTACTTGGTCATTGGTTTTTTACAGGCAGAGATGTTTTATGGAGACAGTGTTGGTAGGAATTCCCATGTGCCCTGTATTATGAGCAGAAAGGAATATACTACTCCTTTTTGTACCCAAATTTGTATAGGAGTATGTTGTTTGAAACACAGGAATTAGTTTATTTACTTGTATTTTTGTAATATAACACCAGGTAAAAGCACAGATATATGCATTCATTGCCTTCACATCCTTGGTGAGACTTACAACAGTGATATAAGCATTATGTTTTATATTTAGTTTCGCTCTAACATTCTGAGCAGTCGACCTAATAGTGAACCTTCAGAGTGAGGTTTAAGACATCTTGGGAAAGGATTATGATTAGTTACTTTGTTGAGTCCGTGAGGCAATTTTCTGCACCTCTGTTGCTTTCTGCACTTTCTGTTTCTTCTTCAATCTTCTCTGATTTCTGTTGAGCCTCTCTGCATTTGTCTTGCTTTCTGCACCTTCTCCTCTTCTCCTCTTCTTCACTTCTCTGATTTTCGATTTTCTCCTCTCTGTACATGTTCATTTCCATAGGCATAGTTGGAAATTAACATTTAAAACGCTAGACCATTGAAACTCAATAGGTTTTCAGACGCGATTAAAGGCTGACATTCACTTGTACAAAACAGAGAAATTCAGCCATTATAGTTAGCTGAGCACTATACTGCCTCATGCCAATGTAATTGCTGATGACGCCACATATTACTACTCATGACATCATCGATGACAGGTCTTCCTCACCTCTACCAGTACCCCAATTCCACTCACGATTATAACACAATACAGCAGTATTATACTTGCCACTGATTTATATCACATCCATTACTGGCCCCATATCACTTCATATACGCAGTCACTCATTATTACATTACTGATATATGCATTTCATATGTCTATACAGACACTCACATATTACCACTCACTATTAAGCTCAAACACCTAGCCAGTCACTGTTGCCATTTACTATCTATACAGTTGTATACATATACACTCACTTATTCATACAGATAAGGGCTTGCCATCATTTCGAGCATAGTATTATGTCATTCATCTAGGCTATCTTCACAGGTCATTTCACTCACATATAGTCATTATATAATTTCACATTCACATGCCTTTCATGTAGTTACTACACACTTAAATATATTTAAGAATGTTTTATATATATATATATATATATATACATTAAAGGTGTGAAGAATGAGTAAGGCAGGAGTGTCTGAATGGATGGATATGCATGACTGATTATATTGCTGAGTGAACATGTCTAGGGAGATGGGTAAATGATTCAATTTTATGTGAATACATTGTCTGTCATTGTTGTAGCGGCTGCATGGGTTGGTGAGTAATATTACGAGTGTGTCTATAAGGTTAATGACATTGTCTGAGAGCCTATGGGTGGGCTCGAGGGTTTGTGTGCGGGTGGGTGGGGGTGTGTGACTTCCTGCATGGATGTATGATTGACTGATTCACTGGTGAGTACATCTGCAGCCAGAGTGAGTGTGTATGGCTGTGTTTGTGAGCGAATGGATAGATGTCTCCGGCAATGTGTGAGTAAGTATGTGGCGTGAAAGGGGTGTATATGTGAGTGTTGAGTATATAAGTGACTGTATGGATGAGTGTTTAGGCCAGTGATTGTATAAGAGAAGCAGCGTTAGTATCCGTATCAATAAGTGAGGTGTGTGTATAATTGAGCAGGTGAGTAAATGGCAGGATTAACTTTGCGAGTGGATTAGTGTGAGTAACTCTGCGGTAAGTGGTGGTGCGTGAGTGTCTGCAGGTATATGAGTGCATATATCATTGGTTGATGAGTGATTGCGTGCAAGAAGGACTGCGTGGGTGAGTGAGTGAATGTGTATATATATTCCGAATCAGTGAGTGGCATGTTCAGTTGGTGTGTCTAAAAATTTTGAGAATGGTAGTCTGTATTTGTATGGGTGTACATGAAAGGTTATATTAGGTGTGAGTTATGCATCAGGGATTTTATGGGATGATATCATCAGTGATGTAATCAGTGATGTCATTTCAGATTATCAGTGATAAATACTGACCATGTCATGAAGATGCGGCGTCGCGGATCAGCAGTAATTTCAGGGGGCGCGAGCAGGTTGTTCAGCACTATAACAGCTGAATTTCTGTGGTTTTTGTACAAGTGAAAAAATATCATCTGCGCGTTCGAAACTCCGTGGTTTTTTCAGTGAATATCTAAGGTTTTAATGCTAATTCTAATCCATAATGTTCTGAACTAGTGATTTTTCTAAGGTTTTTAGTGTTATTTCCTAACTATAATTTCCTGAGTCACGTGTTTTTTTCAGTGATTTAGGTTTAAATACTTTATTTTATAAAACATGTTTGTAACTATTTTCTTTTTGGGCTTTTTAAAACTTTAAAATAATTATAATCACTTTTAAAAGTATATATCACAGTTGATTAAAGATTTATAGTGTTATTTATTTGAATAATTTCAATTTATGACATTTTAATATTAAATTTATTGTTCTAATTTTACAGTGTGATATTATAATCAGGATTATAATAGAAAAAAGAAAATTTGGGGCATTATTTTTAGATACTTTTTTTTACTGTTTTTTGCCTAATTAAGTAATATAAAGATGTTTGTCTTAAATATCTTTATATATATATATTTATTTGTTGCTTCACCTGCGCATCCCTTTATATGAATATCGTCTAAAATACTTAGAATGAATTGTTTTTCAATGAAGAGATCTATTATCGAGTGCAAAAAAATACTATAAATCATTTTGAAATGTTTTTAACAGATTTATGTGACGCTACGGCATCATGCAAATTGCCGCGGATCTACATTCGGCATATTACAATAAATGTAGTCTAAAAACACTTACACTGAAATTATATTTTAAACAAAGAGGTTTGATATTAAACTAAAATTAGCATGTGTTGCGTATATGCAATTTTGCATGAAAAAAAAGAGTCATCGTGCTGCGGCCTGTTTTGTTTAAAAGATTCCATTAAAATAGATTCAAATACTTCTTTACAGCAATTTATACTTTTAATTAAATTACTATTATTTTTGTAAGTGTGCAGATGAGCGGGCGCGCGATTACGTGATTTCCATGCAGATGGAAAGAAAGTTTTTATCGGTTAAAAGCTTCACTTTCTTAGAGGGAGGATCCACCTGTTTTCAGCTACGTGTAGACAGTTTTTTGTAGGTTTCTACTAATTTTTTATTGAATTTTTGTGTTTACAAATTTTCAACATGACATTTTCATCCCGAAGAAGAGCAGTTTGAGGAGGTAGAAGAGATTGAAGAGCAGGAACACAGAAGGAGAGTATCCAGGCCTACGTGCTGCCAATGCAAGAAAATACCAGGCACATGTTCTTCAGAGTTCTGAAAAGAAATATCACATCAACAATGGTGCAACATCAGAGACAATGCACATGCCTGTCTGAGGAGATGGCTCGGAGAGTGGGAGAAGTTGCAGTAGATGATGGAAGTCACCTGACATCAGCTGAAGCTGTTTACAACTCTCACCCCGAATTTTCCGAACTGCTGCGGATGCAGGAATACATTGCAGGAGTTTGCCAATTTTCTTTGCGCCGATGAATTTGATACCACTTGTTAAAACACATATGTTAGTTTTATTTTTAATCTTGTGTTTCTTTGTTTTAGGAAACACTTTGTTGATTTCAAGATTTTTCAGTTTAAAAAAATAAAACACCCCCAAAAACTGTTAGAAAATACAAATTTAATAAATTTTTTCTTATGGAAATCATCTATACTGGTTATGTATGTATGAAACTGATTTTGCCTAAATGTGTGTGTGATGAATAAGCATTAGTGTCTAATGATTGAATGAGGCATTAGGTAGTATGTCAGAATGCATGGCGCAGGATATTGCTTGAGTGAAGGTTGAGCATGTGGGTATCTTCGGGTGATTGCATGAGTACAACAGTAGTGTTGCATCATTGACGAGCAAAGGTATTGTGCGATTGACGAGCGTAGGTATCTGCGATTGGATGAGCGTACGGGTGTCTGAGTGAATGATGAGTGCAAGGGCAGCCTGGGCCGATCGGTGCATGGGTAGTTACAGAATGGATTATTGCTGTCGCCTGAGCGAATGGCCTGGCGATTGCATGAGTATGCCTAGGTTATTTGCATGAGTGCAGAGGGTTACCTGCGATTGGATGATGCATTTGGCTGTGCTCAGTGATGAGGCGGTAATGCCCGGGTCATTCGTTGGCGCATTGCAGTGCCCGAGAATGGGATTTATGCCTTAATGTCATATGCCTGAGTGATTGTGGACAGTGCAAGGTAGTTCGCGATTGCATGAGCGCAGGTAATTCGCGACTGGATAGTGTCTGGGTGATCGATCGCATAAAATTCCTGATTGATTGATGTGTGTATAGGTAGTTCTTTCATGAGTGCATGTAGTAGTGCCTGAGTGAATGGATTTGTGCATAAGGCTGCCTGAGTGAATGGTTGAGCGCAGTATGCCTGGGTCATTTGACGAGGGTAGTGCCTGAGTGAATGGCTGAGTAGAAGTGCTCAGTGATTGCATGAGTGATGTGGATACTGCCTGGGTGATTGTATATGAAGGGGTATACCTGCGATTGGGCAGCGCATAGGTAGTGCATGGTAATTGTATGCCTGCATCGAGTGATTGGATGTGTGCATGGGTAGTGTTCTCTGAGGCTGAGTGCATGGAGCTTGAGTGAATGGATGAGTGTATTGCAGCATTTCTGAATGGCTGAGGACAGTAGTGCCTGAGATTGCATAGTAGTGCCTGTGGTTGAGCAATAAGAATAGTGCCTGAGTGATTGCATGAGTGCATGTAGTACTTAGTGATAGATAGGCGCATGGGTAGTGCTTGACTGAAAGGAGAAGCGCAAGGAGCTAATGCCTTGCCAGGGAGCAGGGTATGAGCGCCTAAGAGAAAATATGAAGTGTATAGTGAGGCCTGAATATTGAGTGCATGGGTAGTGCCTGGTGATACGAGCGCAGGGGCATATGCCTGGGGTGATTGGATGACTGCACGTGCGGTGTGCTGAGCGATTTCATGCATGCAGCGGTAATGCCTGGGTATTCCTGACGGTTTACGGAGCGAAAGGATCAGCGCAAATTTCCAGGAATGGTTGAGTATAAGAATAGTGACCGGAGCCGCATGAATATTCGCGAGCCGCATGATGCAGGGTACTGCGTGACGACCGATGAGCGCATAAGTAGTACTGAGATTGTGAATGAAAGGGTGAATACCTGGGTGCTTTTTCAGATCATGTGGCTGTATTGTCTGAGTGAAATGATGAGTGAACAGTAACACCTGGGTGGTTAGATCAGTGCATGAGTATGCCTGAGTGAAAGGATGAGTGCAAGAGTAGCCTGGGTCATTGGATGAGTGCATGGTAGTGCCTGAGAGAATGGATGCGAGTGCATAAGGTGCCTGAATGAATGGTAGACTGCAAGAATGGTGTCTGAAAGTGATTGTATGAGTGAATGGGTAGTGTCTGGGTGATTGTATTAAGTGCAGGGCGGCTGGCTGGCTGGCGAGTGCAGGTAGTGTGTGAGTACATGGATTATGCATACAAGGTTGAAGGAATAGCTGAGTCTAACAGCATTAAATTGGCTGATTCTATGAGCAGTTCTTTGTGTGATTGCATGAGTGCAGTGTCTTTACCATTCAATCAGTGAATGGGTAGGCCCCAAGCACTTTTTAGTAATGCAGAATCTGGAGAAGTCCTTGATTTATTCAATATTGCCACTCTGACTGTATAATGAGAACAACTTAAAGCACTTTATTGGTCTATTATATTCTCAGAAATATATGTTATTT